>JAIUZE010006437.1:0-62347 GCA_022085475.1 Heliosperma pusillum | reverse complement strand
ACCTTCCGCCCCATTGATAAGACCCTATCTTTTTATTACAAGAATATTTTTAACAGTTTTGAAATAGACCTACATATATGTTACTTTCCTTCTTCTAAGTTTCGAGGACGAAACTTTTTAAAAGGAGGGGTGATTGTAACAACCCGAAAAGTACCAATTTTTCTAGTAAAAATATTTACTAACACTTTTCAGTAGAACTTAAGTTTTTAAAATAGAATTTATTGTCTCGAGTCGTATTTTGAAATTCCGCGTTCGTATTTGGAATTTCTGAGAGATTTCATGAAAAGACCGTTTTTAGTCATCTTTGACTTTTCTTGACTTTTAAGTAGTCTTTGACTTTTCTTGACTTTTTAAAGTCGTCATTGACTTTTCTTGACTTTTAAGTCGTCATAAACTTTTCTTGACTTTTAAGTCATCTTTGACTTTTCTTGACTTTTAAGTCGACTTTGACTTTCGTTGACTTTTTCCGACTCGCCTTGTAATTTTGAAGACCGAAATTTTATTTAAAAAAAGAATATTTTTAATTTATTTTTATTAAGATTTATTTAGATTTATCATAATTTAATATAATTATTTTGAATTTATTCGGAATTTAAAGAATAACTTTTACGGTTTTAACCGAACGTCATTTAACTATTCCCGAGTCATCGTAAATCACGAAACAAACCCGAAACTCGACTTTGGCATGAGTCACACGCCCATGTCATCGTTTTCAACTCACTTGAGATATTTTAATTGTTTTGATTAAACTAATACAAATATCTTAGATATTTGTTACTTTATCGATCCGTCAACGGAAATTACGCAAATCGTTTACAAAACTGACCCGACAAGCATCATACCACACGGCTCCTTGGTCCTCTCTTAGGCCTTGATATTTTCATTACTTTTGATTACAATATCATAATATCTAGATATTTAGTTTAATTAACTTAATATCGAATTATATTTAATCGATTACCGTAATATAATTATTAAAAGCGAGTCAATTCCGTAACAACAATTTCAAAACCCGACTCCCTAATCCTTCTATATGTACACGGCTCATCCAACCATCATTACTCACTAACCACTTTTCATTTTACAATAAATCAAATTAAGATCAAATCATCACTTTCTTTAATCGTTCTTGAGCGTTCTTCGTGTTCTTCATCCGTTCTTCGTCGTTCTTGAGCAAAATCCTCATAAAACCTTCATTTCTTATCTAAATCCGTCCTAACTTATATTTCTAGAATCTCCTCTTCGCTCTCCATCTTCTAGTACGGTTTATTTTCAATTCCGTCAAAATCTTTTTCAACATTTAATTTATGGAAAATCAAGTTTAAGTTCTAATAATGTTTTCTTGTCATTTCTTATAGGGGAAGATTTTGAAGACGAGTTTGGAGACTCGTATATTTTGGGTGAAGATTAGTAGACGGGTTTCTTGGTTTATACTTCTTATTTTGATGCTAATTGGTTTTTACTAGCTAAGGTAACGATTCCGAGTTACTCGACGAATATATGTTACATATCTTTTGTTTTCTTTAGTTTTTGGTTCATCTTTAGTTTTGTTCATGTTATGGTTATTTATGATTTTTAATTAGTAACATGATAAGTTGTAAATTTTATTATGTTGTATGAATTTATAAACATATTAGTGTTCTTGTCATATTTTTATGATTTCTTCATAATCATGATTTTGGTATGATTGATGGTTGAATTGGATGTTTAAAAATAGATGTTGTTAATTAAAAACATGTTAGAATTAATTTGGAAGTGTGGTTGTGTGAACCGTGGGAAAGGGCTGTGAACCGGACCAAACCAGCCGGTCCAGGCCGGTTCAGACCCGGTCTGGGTTGGTCCTTGGTGGGTCCGGGTTTTGGTCTTTGAGTTGTGTCGATGTTTGATTGTTATGTTGTTGTTTTGACGGGTTTTAATTATGTTAAAGCATGCGGGAAATAATTAGAAACGGTTTTTAGTAAAATCGATAAAAAGGCCAAAACAGCCCAAAACTAGTCCGTGGGGCCCAGTCCAGGCCCATGTGTGTCTCGGCCCAAAATCAGCCCGTGGGTCCCACTTTGGGACTTGTGACGGTTTTTGAGTTATCGTCATTTTATCGCGTTTTGTAATAATTAGCAAGCGAGAAATATTAATAAGTAAAATATTTAATTAAAAGGTTTTTCATTAAATTATTATTTCTCCCATGTTAGAAATTATAAGACGAGATCGTAGTTTAATTTAATATCCTTTTAGTCAAACGGGTTTTGGTATGATATATTAATTCGCATGTTAGAAGTTTTAATAAAATAACATGTAATGAATATGTTGACTTTTATGTCTAAGTCTATGTGGTAAAGACTCTGTTTCTAGCCGGTTTGATCAAACGGGTTAGGTCAAACTAAGATCTAGTCAGCCCCGTTTTGACTGATGACCCGTCGCGGGACTCGGGTCGGGGATTTGTCTTCAAGTAAGGTTTTATTTAATTATTGAATTAGCCTTAGTAGATATGAGGCGATATGATATTTGAATATGATGTATATGCAATTAGTCACATGATAGGATGTTTTTCACGTGACTGTTTGATTATATGGTTGGTGTCGTGTTAACTAAGTACCCCTAGAGAATTATGAGTAGATGGCGTCTTGACCATGCTAATTCTAAATAGTAGTCGGGGCTTGGACCATGACATTGATAGGCCCGTACTATCTTTCAACGAGTATATATAGTTTCATGGTTAATAGCTTTTGTGTCACGCGGCCTGGGGGCTTATCTCCAAGCCGGGGCATGGCGTCCTAAGAGTTCCGCTTTGGGAAGGGAGCCAGCTTAAGTACTAGCCATCTCTGCTTAGGGGGTCGCCTAGTAGAGTTTCTCATAGACGGTTATGTCATGGGACGGGGAATGGAATAGCTGTTGTCGCTAGGTCTGATCAGTCTAGGACTAGGATGTTTTCCTACCTTGTGGTATAGGCTCGAGTTACATAAGTCTTCTATTGACTGCTAAGGAACTTATGCCTGTTTGTAGAGGTATTGGTCTTTCATGTTTGTATGATTCTATGAGTTCTAGAAGGTGAGATGCAAGCCGGCTAGGATTGATAGAGTTTGGATTACCGATTGTTAACTGATTCACATTATTACGTGTTGATTAGGGTTTGAGTGTATCATGGCCATGTTAACGGTAACCTCTGAGCTAGCATACCAGCTTCCCTACCTCGTGTTATAGTTTATTATCGGATTCACATGATAGCTTTCATATGCTAGGTTATATGTTAGTTAATTGTTTCAGAACATGAAAAGCATATCATATATGTTAAGGTTTTGTATTTTTCATATACATTGCTTTTATGTTATTCATGTTTTATTAAACTCGACATTTCGTGGCTGGGAGAACTCGGAGTTACTCCCCACTGACTGTGGCTTCCGTGTTTATATTTAATGCGGTTGGCAGGTTTGTGATGCATACTTGGGTACATTGACGAGCTAGCGAGCGAAGTATTTACATTGGACCTATATTCGGTTCTTAGATTGTATATTAGTATACACTCTTTTATTTCCGTATTTATACGGGAGATATGTCTCCCGTCTTGTATATTTCTTTTGTATAATATTATTTCCGTTTTGTAATGACCCTTTTTATTTATGACACCTTCGTTATGTATTATTATCTTTTATGTATTTAAATAATTTTTTTTTTCTTTCCGCAAATTTGAGGGTGTTACACTAATCATAATCATCATGATGGTGGGAGAATCTGGGTGTTATGGAAGAATCAGGGAGTTAAGGTGGATGTTATGGAGATGACTTCTCAGCTGATCCATCTCAAGGTACAGCAAGAGAGTAGTAGTAGAACTTACTATGTTACTTTTGTCTATGGGTTGAATAGAATTGAAGATAGAATTCCTCTTTGGAATAATCTCATGAGAATAAATACTGTGGAACCTTGGATAATTCTAGGGGATTTCAATAATGTTTTGCGTGCTAGTGAGAAGATTGGCTTGCCTGTCAAGGACTCAGAGACATTGCCTTTTCAAAATGCTATAAATAACTGTGATCTGAGTGACATAAAGACCTTGGGGGCTTTCTTTACCTGGAACAACAAGCAACCAAGTGGCACTAGAATTTTTAGTAGAATTGATAGAGTTTTCATTAATGATGGTTGGAGCAATTTCAGACCTAATGCCTATGCTTTCTATGGGCCTGAAGGAGATTTTGATCACTGTCCATGCCTGATTGAGGAAGGTGGTATGAATCCTGGTGGTAAGAAACCTTTTAAATTTTTTAACATGTGGAGTAAGGTTAAAGAGTACCAGGAGGTTGTGAGAGCAGGGTGGGCTAAGCAGAGTATAGGATCCCCTATGTTTAGAGTGGTCTTCAAACTTAAGCATCTTAAACCTCTATTGAAGAATCTGAATAAGGACCTTTTCTCAGATATTGAGAGGAATGCTGATGTGGCTTATGTTATGCTTCTGGAATGTCAGAGAGAGCTACAACAAGATCCTACAAATTATACTCTCATGGATAAAGAATATCAAGTCAGGACTAGTTATTAGGGGTGTTCATGATTAACCGAACCGTAAAAACCGAACCGAAAAAACCGAAACCGTACATTTTTTTAGGTTCAAAAAACCGAACCGAAATAGTTTATCAATTCGGTGAACCGAACCGGTAAAAACCGGTTTAAAATGGTTCGGTTACGGTTCAGATTTTTAAAACCGTGGTTAACCGAAACCGAACCGATTAACTAAAATAAGAATAAAGCCTAGCCAAATTTTTAAAAGCTCGAATAACCCAAAACTTAAACTGTCATATACACACACCTCTCCAAAAACTTTTAACCTAAAACCTAATTCACTAGCTAAACCCTCAATCTCTCAGTGTCTCTTTCTCTATCTCGCTATCACCACATTAGTATTTCATTAATATTTTCATGATATAATCTCATCATCGCAATCTCTATAACATATCCCTAAATCATTTAAATTATTCCCCAAAGCATTTAATTTTTGGGGTATAATTTTTCCGAATTGATTTGCAAGTCCCTCAATCTACAACTTTTTAATGTATTTGTTTATATATTCAATGTATTCAATCGATTTAAGGTTGGTTTTTGAATGTTTTGGTTTAGTTTTATTGAATATTATGTTATCATCAATTGAAATCAATTGATTTAGTATCCCTTTCATCTGAAGATGCATAGTTTAAGGGCTCCGTAACGTCAAAGTTAGAATGGATTAACCAAAAAATCTAGTCTCAAAAATTGGTTTGACTCACTTTTTCTAACAATTCAAACACTTTTTTTTCTTGAAGAAGACAAAGCAATATGTCTTGTCATTCTTGAATTTGTAAGACGTCATTTGGCCAAAGTTCTGTCTCCAAGAAAGCGCCTTTGACTACGACAAACAAAAAAAATCAATTGAGAATTCGGTTTCGGTGAACCGGTCAAAACCGAACCGTTCATCCGGTGAACCAAACCGAAAAAAACCGGTTTAAATCGGTTCGGTTACGGTTCAACAATTTGGAAAACCGATTGACCGGTTAACCTGTCAATTAAGGCGTTTCGGTGAACCGAACCGGTTTTGAACACCCCTACTAGTTATAAGGTTCTTGCAGAGGCAAAGGAGGACTTCTTAAGACAAAAAGCTAAATGTCAGTGGGCAAAGAATGGTGACACTAATTCTGCCATGTTTCATAAAGTCATCAAGCAAAGGCAGATTCAGAACAAAGTCTTTAGAATTGAAGGAATGCAGGGGGATATTTTGGATAAACCTGAAGAAATTCAAAAGGCTTTTGGGGATTATTATCAGACACTTCTGGGATCTTGCTCTGAAACTTCTGATTTCTTTCCACATATTATGAGGGCAGATCCTAGAGTAGAGCAGGAGGACTGGGAGGCTTTGTGTAGTATTCCTAATGATGCTGAAATCAAGAAAATTGTGGACTCAGTTCCTGATGATAAGAGTCCTGGCCCTGATGGTTATACTAGTTGCTTCTTCAAGACTAGTTGGGTGGATCATTCATGAGGATGTTTGTAAGGCAATCCAGGATTTCTTCATAACAGGTAAAATGCTTAAGCAAATTAATACTACTAATGTGGTGCTGATTCCTAAAAAGGAAAACCCTATTAGTGTTAAGGACTTCAGACCCATAGCTTGTTGTAATACTTTATATAAAATTATCTCCAAACTGTTATGTGAGAGACTCTCTAAGGTGCTTCCTAAAGTTGTCAATCCTTCCCAATCTGCATTTATTAAAGGTATGAGCATTATGGGTAATATTCTTATAAGCCATGACCTGGTTAGGCTTTATAATAGGGCCAATCCTTCTCCTAGATGTTTGATAAAGGTGGACTTGAGGAAGGCCTATGATTCCATTGAATGGGTCTTTGTAAAGAATATCCTTCAGAATTTGAACTTTCCTGGCAGCTTCTTGAAGATTATTATGCAATGTATCACTACCACCTCCTATTCCATTGTTCTTAATGGTAACTCATATGGTTTTTTTCAGGGGAAGAGAGGTTTGAGACAGGGTGATCCCCTATCTCCACTTCTCTTTACTCTTTGTATGGAATATTTGAGCAGAATTTTAAGTATGATTGGTGAGCTTCCTGGGTTTAAATTTCATCATTTATGTAAAGGCCTTAACCTTAATCACTTAATGTTTGTTGATGATCTCCTCATTTTTTGTAAGGGTGATATTAAATCTATTTTCATGATTGTTGAGGGGTTTAATGTGTTCTCTAAGGCTTCAGGACTTCAGATTAATAATGAGAAATCTGATCTGATCATCAAGGGGGTTGACAGGGAGACTGAGGATTTAATTATAACTCATACTGGTTTTGCTAAAGGAAGTCTACCTTTCAAATACCTTGGAGTTAACATCTCTCATAAGAGGCTGACTAAGGTTGATTGTAAATTGTTGGTTGGAAGGATGTCTGCTAGGATAAAAGGATGGAACAGGAGGAAAATTTCTTACACAGGGAGACTAACTTTGGTTAAATCAGTCCTGAGTACCATTGAAGCAGGAGCTAGGGGAGCAACCTCATTTGGCAATCCAGTTCAGACAACAACCAACAAAGACACCCATATTCAGTCTAAGGCAGATCAAGTCCAAACAACTAAGTTTTCAAAAGCAACAAAAGGTAACCATGTCCAAGCAACACACAATCAAGTTATGACACCATCAAAGGCTCATGATCAAGCAACAACAACATCTACACAAGCCATGCCAACCAGAGTAACAAGGTCCCAAATCAACAACAGCCAGAAGGATTCCACAGACACAAGTACCAGTTCCAGGCCACATATCCTACAGCAATTGTCCAAGCAAGGGCTCCAACTTCTTTTCCCATCTAGTTGAGGTCCTTAGCTACAAAAAAGTCCAGGATAAGTTTTCCAAATTATCCTTGGAAGTTCAAGTAAAACAGCCCACAAGTTAATCAGTCACTTTGAGAGCCAGGCTGGTTTCAAGACCAATGGATGAACAAAGGCATCTTACTTTTGTGTGACCCTTAGTAGTATTAATAAGGACGTTGGAAGGAGCTTAGAAGTCCCTCTCAAGGTTCCATTTGAAGCACCAGACAGCCAAAACAACCCCAAAGAAAACTGCTCAAACAATGCCATTTCAGGAAAGGAGACAAACTTACTTTTCAGTTGCTTTTTCTGAAGTTGTTGCAGTCTGTTTTGCTCGTCTTACTAGTAGACTTTTGTATCTCATTTGTTGTTATTTCAAGGGTCCTTTAAGCCCTTAGATGTAGTCTTATGTTGGATGGTGAGGATCTTTTGTAATGCTCTATATAAAGAGCCTTTTGCCTTGAAAGAAACTCAGAATGCTGAATGATAAAAACCAGAGTTTTCACTCTTTCTTTGTTAACCTGTGCCAGCCTTGGTTAGCTCTCAACCCTCAACAAACTTGTGCTAGTCTTAGTTTGTTGGCCTGAGTTAGGGTCATTCACTTGTGCTTGTCTTAGTGGGTGAGTTTAGCTTGGGATTCACTGCATTTAGAACTATCTGTGCTTGTCTTGGTAGTCCTGAATACAGGGTTTTATCTATCTTGTCCTTGTCTTGTGTTGTGTGTTTTCTATTCTTGTCTTAGCCCCTAGTTTGGTGTTTCAAATTGGTTATCAGAGCTAAGGTTTATTTCTACTGTGAGTTCATTTAACCAAACTACATTCAAAACTACAAAAATAGCCCAATGAGTGAAGAGAGATTGGCAGGAGTAGAAGCAAGGATGGAGGACCTGGCTGGGGTTGTAACCACCCTAACCAGAGCCTTGGATCAGGTGATAGGCAACCAAATATTTGCTGGAGGAAGAGGCAGAGGTCGTGGGAGAGGCCTAGGTCCACCAGGAGGCAGGGTCAGACCACCTGAAGAGGAGGAACCTTCAGACTCAGATGAATCCACAAGGAGCAGAGCTTCAGGGCATGGCCTCACTGATAAACACCTCAAGGTAGACATTCCTGAGTTTTCTGGTAGCTTAAATCCTGATGATTTGTTAGAATGGCTTAGGGATATAGAGAGAGTCTTTGAATACAAAGGATACAATGATGCTAAAGCCTTTAAAGTAGCTATTCTGAAATTGAAAGGGTATGCTTCCCTGTGGTATGAAACCATGAAGAGTCTAAGGGCTAGGGAGGGTAAGGAACCCATCAAATCCTGGTCTAAGTTGAAGAAAAAAATGTTGAACAAGTTTGTTGCTAAGGATTATACTCAGGATTTGTTCATCAAGCTGTCTAAACTAAAACAAAATGAAAAATCTGTTGAGTCTTATCTGAGAGAGTTTGAGCAGCTTACCCTTCAATGTGACATCACTGAGAAACCTGAACAAAGGATTGCTAGATTCCTAGAAGGCCTAAGCCCAGGCATTGCTAACAAGGTTAGGATGCAGCCCCTATGGTCCTTTGAGGATGTGGTTAACCTATCCCTTAGGGTTGAGAAAATGGGGAAGGAAACAACCAAGTCTTTCACCAAACCTGCTATAACTAAACCTTATGCTGGGGTCAGAATTGGGGAGGGTCCTAGGACTCCCATAACTTTTAATAGGAACCCCTTGGACAAGGGTAAGGCACCTGTAAGTCAGCAACCTACCCTCACCCCTTCAGAAGAGAAGAGAAAATGTTATCAATGTCAAGGTTATGGCCACTTTAAGAGAGACTGTCCCTCAAGAAGAGCCTTGACAGCAGTGGAAGTCATGGAATGGGAGAAGGAAGGGCTCATTGAGTATGAGCAGGAGGAGGGAACAGGAGAACAGGAAGAGGAAGGTGATGCCCCTTTGGTAGTAGCCCCACCAGACACTGGTCACAACCTTGTTCTTTGGAGGGTTATGCACTCTCAGCATCAACCCCTAGAAGAAGACCAGAGATCTCTAATCTTTAGGAGCAGGTGTACTATTCAAGGGAGGGTTTGTAATGTGATCATAGATGGGGGAAGTTGCACCAATGTGGCCTCAGTTACCTTGGTTAACAAGCTTGACTTGGAGACCAAACCCCACCCCAACCCTTACAAACTCAGATGGCTGAACAAGGGTGCTGAAGTAAGGGTTGATCAACAATGTTTAGTGTCCTTCTCTATTGGAGGCACCTACAAGGATGAGGTGACTTGTGATGTAGTGCCTATGGATGCATGCCATTTACTGCTGGGCAGACCATGGGAGTTTGATAAAGATGCCTTGCATAAAGGGAAGAGCAATGTGTACACTTTTAGACATGGGAATCAAAGGATAGTCCTGACACCTTTACCCCCAAACACTAGGGACTATGGTAGTCCTAGTACCAGTGGATCCAAGGAGGTTCTTTTCCTCACAGAGGCAGCCATGCTCAGAGAGGTGGAACAAGAACAACCTGTATATTTCCTCTTATCCAAACAGGTTGAGGAACCAGTTGAGGTGCCCCCAGAGGTAAAGGAGCTGATCAGTGAGCATGAGGATGTATTTCCAGAAGAACTACCATCAGGACTTCCCCCCCTAAGGGGCATAGAGCACCAGATAGACCTCATTCCAGGTGCCATGCTACCTAACAGGCCAGCATACAGGAGTGACCCCAAGTCCACCCAAGAGTTGCAGAGGCAGGTGGAGGAGCTGATGTCAAAGGGATTTGTCAGGGAATCTTTGAGTCCTTGTGCAGTGCCTGCCCTCCTAGTTCCTAAGAAGGATGGTTCATGGAGAATGTGTATTGACAGCAGGGCCATTAACAATATCACTGTCAAGTACAGGTTCCCCATCCCAAGGCTGGATGACATGTTGGATGAGTTAAGTGGAGCCAGTCTATTCTCCAAGATAGATCTTAGGCAAGGTTACCACCAGGTGAGAATCAGGGAGGGGGATGAGTGGAAAACAGCATTTAAAACCAAGCATGGGCTCTATGAATGGCTGGTGATGCCATTTGGTCTCTCCAATGCCCCTAGTACATTCATGAGACTTATGACTGAAGTCTTAAGGCCTTTCATAGGTCAGTTCATTGTGGTGTACTTTGATGATATCCTGGTCTATAGTAAGGGCAAATCTGAACATCTGAACCATCTAAAGTTGTTGTTTCTGAAACTGAGAGAGCATAAGCTCTTTGGGAAAATGGAGAAGTGTACTTTCATGGCTGAGGAGGTTAAATTCTTGGGGTATGTCATCTCTGCCAAGGGCATATCTGTGGATCAGGAGAAGATTGCAGCCATCAAGTCTTGGCCTATTCCCAAGAACATCACTGAGGTTAGGGGTTTTCATGGCCTAGCCTCCTTCTATAGGAGGTTCATACAGGGATTCAGCACTATCATGGTACCTGTAACAGAAGGGATGAAGAAGGGTGAGTTCAAGTGGACTGAACAGGCACAAGCAGCCTTTGAGCTCATCAAAAAGAAGCTTTGTGAGGCACCTATACTAGCTCTACCTGATTTTGATCAGCTATTCGAAGTAGAGTGTGATGCAAGTGGGGTAGGGATTGGAGCAGTACTCATCCAAGGAAGGAATCCTGTGGCCTTCTTCAGTGAGAAGCTCAATGGGGCTAAGCTCAATTACTCCACATATGACAAGGAGTTTTATGCCTTGGTGAGAGCCCTCATGTACTGGAGCCATTATCTTAAACCCAAGCCTTTTGTACTTCACTCTGATCATGAGGCCTTGAAATACATAAATGGCCAACACAAGCTCAGTGCAAGGCATGCAAAATGGGTTGAATACCTTCAGTCCTTCAACTTCTCAAGCAAATACAAGGAAGGTAAGTCAAATGTGGTAGCAGATGCCTTGTCTAGGAGACATTCTATGTTGGTGACAATCCAACAAAGGGTGCTAGGCTTTGAGTTTATGAAGGAGCTGTACCAGGATGATCCTGATTTCATGGAGGATTGGTTAACCCTGCAGAACAGTCCTAGAGTAAAAGAGACCAAGTATCAGCTGCAGGAAGGTTACATGTTTAAGGGGAACAAATTGTGTGTCCCTAGGGGCTCATACAGGGACCTATTGGTGAGGGAAGTCCACTCTAATGGGCTAGCAGGACATTTTGGGGTGCAGAAGACCATGGATATCCTGCAAGATCAGTTTTACTGGCCTAGGATGGAAGGGGATGTTCAAGCTATTCTTAGGAGGTGTTCTACTTGCCAAAAGGCAAAGAGTTCTTTCCAAGCAGGACCTTACACTCCACTGCCTGTACCTGACAAACCTTGGGAAGACATCAGCATGGATTTCATTGTGGCTCTGCCCAAGACTCCTAGGGGAAAGGATTCCATCATGGTTGTGGTTGACAGATTTAGCAAAATGGCTCACTTTGTGCCATGTAGGAAGACTGAGGATGCCTCAGGGGTTGCTGAGCTTTACTTCAAAGAAGTAGTCAAACTACATGGAGTGCCTAGATCAATTGTTTCAGACAGGGATACAAAGTTTATGAGTTACTTCTGGAAGACCCTGTGGAAGCTCCTAGACACCAGGCTGCTTTTTAGTACATCCCACCATCCTCAAACTGATGGTCAAACAGAAATCACCAACAAAACCCTAGGGAGAATACTGAGGTGCATTGTGAAGAAGTCACTAGGAGATTGGGATCTCAAACTAGCCCAAGCAGAATTTGCCTTCAACAGGGCCCCTTCATCAAGTACTGGCCACAGTCCCTTTGAGGTGGTCTATGGCAGCAACCCACTCATGCCTATGGAGCTATCCAATGTGCCTAAAGAGATACTGAACTATGATGCCAAGAAAAGGGTGGAACAAATGCTCAGGTTGCATGAACAGGTTAAGAGAAACATAGAGAAGACTAATGAGCAGTACAAAATCAAAGCCAAGGTGCCAAGAGGAAAGAAGGAGTTTCAAGCAGGTGACCTGGTGTGGTTACACCTCAGAAAGGAAAGGTTCCCAAGCAAAAGAAAGAACAAACTTATGCCTAGAGCAGAAGGCCCTTTTGAAGTCATAGAAAAGGTGGGAGCCAATGCTTACAAGGTGGATTTGCCAGGAGAATATGGAGTTCATGGCACATTTAACATAGGAGACCTTAGCCCCTACTATGACAGTGAAGAAGAGAACCCTGGAGATTTGATGCTCAAATCTTTCCAACCTGGGGAGGATGAAGCAGGAGCTAGGGGAGCAACCTCATTTGGCAATCCAGTTCAGACAACAACCAACAAAGACACCCATGTTCAGTCTAAGGCAGATCAAGTCCAAACAACTAAGTTTTCAAAAGCAACAAAAGGTAACCATGTCCAAGCAACACACAATCAAGTTATGACACCATCAAAGGCTCATGATCAAGCAACAACAACATCTACACAAGCCATGCCAACCAGAGTAACAAGGTCCCAAATCAACAACAGCCAGAAGGATTCCACAGACACAAGTACCAGTTCCAGGCCACATATCCTACAGCAATTGTCCAAGCAAGGGCTCCAACTTCTTTTCCCATCTAGTTGAGGTCCTTAGCTACAAAAAAGTCCAGGATAAGTTTTCCAAATTATCCTTGGAAGTTCAAGTAAAACAGCCCACAAGTTAATCAGTCACTTTGAGAGCCAGGCTGGTTTCAAGACCAATGGATGAACAAAGGCATCTTACTTTTGTGTGACCCTTAGTAGTATTAATAAGGACGTTGGAAGGAGCTTAGAAGTCCCTCTCAAGGTTCCATTTGAAGCACCAGACAGCCAAAACAACCCCAAAGAAAACTGCTCAAACAATGCCATTTCAGGAAAGGAGACAAACTTACTTTTCAGTTGCTTTTTCTGAAGTTGTTGCAGTCTGTTTTGCTCGTCTTACTAGTAGACTTTTGTATCTCATTTGTTGTTATTTCAAGGGTCCTTTAAGCCCTTAGATGTAGTCTTATGTTGGATGGTGAGGATCTTTTGTAATGCTCTATATAAAGAGCCTTTTGCCTTGAAAGAAACTCAGAATGCTGAATGATAAAAACCAGAGTTTTCACTCTTTCTTTGTTAACCTGTGCCAGCCTTGGTTAGCTCTCAACCCTCAACAAACTTGTGCTAGTCTTAGTTTGTTGGCCTGAGTTAGGGTCATTCACTTGTGCTTGTCTTAGTGGGTGAGTTTAGCTTGGGATTCACTGCATTTAGAACTATCTGTGCTTGTCTTGGTAGTCCTTAATACAGGGTTTTATCTATCTTGTCCTTGTCTTGTGTTGTGTGTTTTCTATTCTTGTCTTAGCCCCTAGTTTGGTGTTTCAACCATTCACAACTATTGGGCACAGATTTTCATCTTACCTGTGGGAGTCCTTGATACTCTTAAGGCTCTATGCAGGAATTTTCTGTGGGAAGGGGAGGACACCTACTCAAAGGCTCCTCTTGTTCCTTGGAGTGTCTTATGCAAGAGTAACAAGGAAGGGGGACTAGGCATCTATGATAGTACCACATGGAATATTGCTGCTGTTGGGAAGTTAGCCTGGTGGATCATGCTCAAGAAAGACCATCTTTGGATTAAGTGGATAGACAAGATTTACTTAAAAGGTAAGAATTGGCTCTCATATATTCCTAGTAGCTCAAGTTCTTGGGATTGGAGGAAGATCTGTGGAGTCAAGGAGGCTCTTAAGGAGGGGTTCCAATCGAGGGAGTGGCAGGAGGAGGATGGGTATTCCATTCTAAAAGGTTACAAATGGTTGTCTGAGTCTGATAATACTAGGGTGGATTGGTACTGCATCACTTGGAGTAGATTGAACATTTCTAAGCATAGCTTCATTTATTGGTTAGATATCAGAGGTAGACTACTTACCTTAGATAGGCTGCAAAGAAGAGGATATGCAGAAAATCTCAGTTGCTTCTTGTGTGGTTCAATGTTGAAGATCATCAACACTTATTTCAGGATTGCTGTTTTGCCAAGAGATGTTTTGAGTGCTTAGATGATTGGCTTCAAATCAGGCACAATGATGATCACACTCCTACTGTGCTGATCAGGATGAGGATGAGGACTGGTTTCATTAGGAAGGTGTACTGGTCTTTGATAGTTGATGTCTATTACAACATCTGGAATTGCTGAAACAAGTGCAGGCTGGAAGCTTATGTGCATAGGCCTGAAAAGATAATCCAGGGAGTTCGTGCTCAAGCAAGGATGAGACTAATGCAGTTAGAGCTTGGAAGTATTACGCATGAAGAGTATCTTTGGTGTAGGAATACGAATTTAATGTAATTGAAGGTCTTAAAGTTGTGTTGTTTTATATGTTTATCATTTTGACCTTCTTTGTAAAAGGAATTGTGATTTCAGTGGCCAAGTGCCTTATTAATCAAAGCTTACATTTGCACCAAAAAAAAACTTAACATTAATTTAAGAAATTGAAATTAAAACTATAAACATACCTTCAAAAACTAAAAGAAAATGAGGAGTGGTAGTTGGAGAGGAGAGAGATCCCGCCGTTGGATTAGTGGTCGGAGTGTGGAGGTTGACGGAGTAGAGTGGTGGTGGTGTTGGAGCAAGGAGATTGTCGGGTTAATTGGGGTTTTTTTTTTCAGAATTGGTAAAGTAAGAGGGAAGGGGGAGCGTGACCGAATCAGCCTGTATTAGAGTTTTGGCGACTGATTTAATGGTTGCCAATTTGGCGACTGAAATTGGTGACTGAAAGCAATCGCCCGATTTTTTTGACATAATTTTTGTGAATTCTTCGGTCGCTAAATTGGCGACTGCTTTCAGTCGCCAATTTGTGAATTTAGTCGCAAAATTGGCGACTAATTTAAGCGGTCGCCTTTTATTAGTCGCCCGAAATGAGAATTCTTGTAGTGATTGTTATTAGGAATTAGAATTGCATTTCGTCACATGTGAATAATTGTTTGTCATTTTAATTTTGTTTTGCATTGAGTTTGTAAATATTTTGAACAAAACGTGGTCTAGGAAGGGAACATGATACCCCAATGATGAAATTGTCTTAACCGTGTCTTCCCCCTTCTAGTGGCTTGCACCTCTTTGACCTCTTTGTTAGACACCAGAGGAGTAGAGTTAACCCAAAGGCCATGGACCACCTTTTGAGACCGAATAGACCGTAGGCTAGACCTAGACTTCGACAAAGCTACTTACATGTGAGACCTAGAGCCTCCTTTAGACAGGTGCATTCATACCCGGTCTCCATAGGTTGTGAGTAGGCTCCGTGCGTGGCATGTCACATCTATAGAAGACTTGGGTTGGGTTATTGTTCAAGACTTGGGTTGTAATTTGATATTATAGAAGACTTTCCTTCTATTTATTCATCAAAGGTTGCAACTTTTATTAAATTTTTGTACAATTCTTCTCCTAATTACTTCTACTAGTTATTTAATTGCATTTTCTTGCTCTTTCTACTAGTCATCATCTGAAATATGTTTCCCTTTGTCTTTATCATGTTAAACTCTTCATCTTTAATACCTAGTTTTAGTAATATGTGTGAGTAGTGTATTTCTAGGGTAGATGGGGGATTTAGTGTAGGTTTATGGGTCGATTATGGTATTTGGGCATAAAGGTTGGGTCTTTTGGTAGTCTACTTGATTGTGCACACAAGGTGTTCGTTGAAATGCTTGAATGAGTAATTTGAGTCTTTTCCATGTTTAATTGCTAGTTTGAGTGAGAGCTTAGACTTGCATTGCTTTTGTGTGTGTCAAGGGTGTTTATGGGGAGGTTAGGGCGAGAACCCAGTCAAATCTTAGGCTAGGGCTTGTCTTGCACCGAGAGGTGGAGGCTTGCCTATTTTCCGTCTTGCACCGAGAGGTGGAGATATGTTTAGACTCACTATTAGACTAGTCTTACCCCCACCATAATTGGCCTTCACCTACATTAATGAACCCATTCACCTTAGTTTCTCTTAATTCTTGTTTTAAATCTCTTATTATCTCATTTGTTAGACTTAGTTAGTTTTACTCATCTCCAAATTGCTTCTAGCTAGAATTGAACTAGAATTCGACCAACTTACCTTAGAACCTTAATCACCGTCCTTGTGGTTCGACCTCGACTACCCTACTACATTAGTTGAGTTATTTGTTTGATTGGGGGAGGGCGACTAACCCCACGTCACCTGGTTTAACGGGGTATACGAAAATCGGGTACCCGGTTAAACCAGGTCGTATCTGGGTTCTAAATTTCGGTCTTCCAAAAACCGGGTACTTGATATGTTTATTAAAACTGGGTACCCGATTTTGCTAATTCCTAAAAGTACCACCATGTCGCTTTCCAATAGATCGTCCAATACAACAACTGATTATACCAATCATCAAGAAGTATCACAATCTATCTCCCTTAAAATGAATTTCGTCCTCGAAGTTCTCTCATACTCAATTGGACTTATTACCACCATCCACGCCTACTTATTATCGGCCTGGATAGGTTCTAACAATCTTAGGCCCAGGACTGAAGATCACCCATAAGCAACACATCATTTAAAGTCAAAGTCAAGCCAAGCTGCCCATGCCTTATAGTTCCTTTTCCAAGCTGAAGCACATAAAACATTAGTAAACCTAAATATGAGATCAAAAGATAAAACACACTTGAAAGGTTAGATGGTCATGATAAATTTGTAGAAATTTTGAAAGAGTGTTAAACAAGAAGACTTGTGTGACCAGTGCTTGTTCTATTTTACGAAGATTGTATTTAAGTCTGCAAGTGGCAATTCGATTATTGAGGAAGAGGGGTTATTCTAGCCATTGAAAGTTGACCTTGAATTACTGTATTGGTTTATGGATGTATGTTTTGCGGAGGTAGATTTTAAAAAGGCCGCTAACATAGAAACTCATCGTCAGGTAATTACAAGGCTCCATTGTTTTCGATGGAGGAATATAGTTATTCTTGCCTTTACTCATGTTAACTAACATCGTGTGTAGATGTGATGAGTAGGTATGCTAATATGGTTTATTATGAAAGTATATTATCATGATCCTCATAGCTATTAATTTGAGGAAGGTGGTGATATTTTTTGAAAATGGGAGCGTGTGTGGCCCTTTTTATTACATTTTACACCTATTAAATAATATGTTTTGTCATGATTTAAGCTATTGCAATTTACATTGGAACCCTATGCGATTATATGGACTATGAAGTAACGTGAAATTGGGACGTCTGATCAATTTTATGGCAGGTAGGAAAGCACGGTATCATAATTGATTTTATTGATCCTGTCATCAATGCTAGACGAAATGCCACATACTTGCCTGAAATTGTTGAGCATGAAGGTGGGCTATGTTGCTTATTGGTTTAAACAAATGAGATTCACATTTTCTTCGGGTACTTTAATTTGTTGAAGTTGCTTTGTTGGTTGTGCTAGGAGCATTTGACCATAAATTTAGAATTTATTGAGCTGAATATGATTAGAGTTTGATTTCAGACAAACTCTCTCAATTCTAAGTTCATATTTTGATTCTTTCAGGGTGGACCCAACTTGACGCCATTGACTCACTTATGCGTAAAGCTGGTTATAACGGTATCATTACAGAATCTGTGCGGAAGAGCATTCAGTTGACTCGATATTAGTGCTCAGCAACTACAATGCACTACGGAGAGTACGTTGCTTATGTGATGAACACAAGAGGCACTGCTCCGACCATTAATGGGGTTAAGCTAACTGTTTGAAATTTATCTTTTATGGTTTTAATCTGCTTCCTCAAAATTGGAAAGAATAACAGCTAATCAAGGTGCAATAAAGGTCTATTTGGACACCTCATCTTCTTCAGGGTTCTAAATTTTGGGCAAAAGCCATGTAATGTTTAGGGCCCTAATGTTATTTTAAGCTCGATAGACTTAAGTGCTACTCAGCTGGGTTATGATAGAGGATGTGCTTAATCTTATTAGTGTTCAATATTTACTGAGGAGGTTTTTTTGAATTGCGTGGATTTGCTGGTGCTCATAGACGTTATGCTCTGTGCTCAATCTTGTTTAGAGGTATATGGCAACCTGGCAACATATACAATTCGCCGTCTGCCAACTCTTATTTACAAGTGCTACTCATCTACTCGTAATGAAAGTTCTTAAAAGTTAAAACCTCTCTATAATTCATTTATGCAGGATTTTTTTATACTAATTCATCATGGCTTTTGGTTGTGCACGTTTGCCTGATTTTATAGCTCAATCTTCTAGTGACAAATTAGCACCTTCATTCAATGAGAGTTTTGTGGTATGAAATGTCTAGGTTTCACAAATTAGTGTTCTGATCTTGGTTTTTTTATCGTCTCCTCACAATCCATGTTTGTCATCTCCTATGACATTTGTTACACATCTTAATCTCCTTGTAATGTTGTGAATAATCTTAGACCTGGCAAACGGGTAAATCGGGTCGGGGTCAGGTCGGGTCAGTTCGGGTCTCTCGTTGATTTCGAGTCGGGTTATTTCGGGTTTCGGGTTTGTTGTCGGGTCCGTTTCGGGTCAATCGGAGTTATTGTAGTGAGCAATTAGTGTGTCAAAACAGTAGACCGCCATTTCTCGTTTTGCCGACACCATTTTTACTCTTACTTAATTAAGCTTAGGAGAATATATTCTGTTAAGACCTAATCTGTGAATTAAAAAGAAATTAAAAAGGAGGAATTACTAATTAGTGAAGGAAGAGTGGAAGTTGGAAGGAGGAATAAATGCTTTCTATTACTCCACTTCTCTCCTTTCTTGGTTACGAGTTTGGACTTTGGAGTTTGGATTTTATGTTCTATCGCAAATTCTCATTTTAGACGGTAGATGAGTCATATGTGACCATTTTATACTTAAATGTAAATGCTCACATTTTTACGTAAAATGTCATCATTTATATCTAATCATAAAAATCACTTATGGCCCGTCTGAAGGTTTCAGACAAAAATGGCGGTCTGAAATCAGACCTACTGATGTCTACTAGGCTTGTACCGATCAACCCGACTTCTAAATTCTAATCCAATTGTTTCAGAATAAAATCATATTAGACTAATTTAGTGTCAAACAAATCCAGGTCATATGAGTTCATCTCCCCGTCTCATTCATTTGTACAAATGATAGGAACGGACGGAATATGAGTTAATGACTACTATGAGCAGAAAATGACTTGTCAAAATAACCCGAACTTTCAGGTAACATGGATTGATTAAGATTCAATTTAATTGACTGACACGGGGTTTCAAACAAGCTGTATAAAACATCAAATAACAATAACCTAAACCATGGATTATGAAAACAAATTGTATTATTATACATATTACATATATGATGTTCAGTAACACTAGTTTTAGTACAAATATTCCGTCATCAACTGCCATCTTAATTGCTTAAAGTGGATATAATAGTACTATTCCAAACGGAAAATGATAGAGGTACACAGGGTAAAAACAACAGATGCAATCCCCAAATTTAACAGCAATTTCAATCTGAATCTGAGTCGTGTCTTCGTTTTTCCTTGTCCTTTCGGCTCTTCCTCTTGTCATCTGAATCCCGACAACGCCGTTTCTCACGCCTCTCATGCTTATCTTGCTTTCTCTCTTCACGCTTCTCGCGCTTTCTTTCATCATGTTTTTCACGCTTCCTTTCATCGTGCTTCCTATTCTTCCTCCTGACTTCTTCGTCTGAATCGTCTTTGTTGGTTGTCTCAGAAGGCTCTGGAGCAACCTCGGCTGACACAACAGCTACATTGCTTGTGCCAGGCTGGATGGATATAGTTGTGTCCGAAGTAACAGGAGCTCTGCATTTAACAAACAAAAACAGTCAATTAAAAAAAAAACCTTGCCATCACACCTGAAGATGGAGAGTTAGGACGGAAATTGAGACCGCGTTTTCAAAAACCAGATAAGTCTCTCTTAAACAGGATCCACAAGCAGAAGCAATATACTATCCGTGTCTATATTAGACTTGTTTGGAATTACAGTGAAAAGTTGAGACCGCGCGCGTTCACAAAACCAGATAGGTCTTTGGTTAAGATTGAAGTGTCCAAGTCTACATTAGACTTGTTTGGACATATCAAACTCGGGAAGGTGTGAAAATCTTCATGCTTTGGTTAAGATTGAAGTGTCCAAGTATCATCCATATCCAAGAAGCGAGAATCGGGTATTCAGCCATGGGTAGACATGGCAAACGGGTCAATCGGGTCGGGTTCGGGTCGGGCCAGTTCGGATCGGGTCAGTTCTGGTCTCTAGTTGATTTCAGGTTAATTCGGGTCAGGTCTGGTCATTTCGGGTTTCGGGTTTGTTGTCGGGTCTGTTTCGGGCCAATCGGGTCGGGTTATTTCGGATCGAGTCATTTTCGGATAAAAGAATAAGAGACAAAAGGCCATTTTAGTCTTTTCGGTTCAATTAAAGGTATGTTTTGTGGGGTCATTTTCGGGTTGAGTGGTTTTGGATCGGGTTAGTTACGGGTTAAGAAAGCTCGGGTCATGTTCGAGTCGGGTCGGGTCAAATCGGGTTTCGGGCCACATTTGAGTGTTGTGGTTCGGGTCAATTTCGGGTCTCCGGTCGGGTTGCTTTTGCCAAGTCTAGCCATGGGTACACGAAGCAATATGAAGAATGAAGAGTCGGAGTAACATACATCCAGATTCCAGACTGGACAATTAACTTGGTCAGCCCAGGAAATTAACAAATTAGGCGAAACTGTAAACCAAGAATCAAACAAATGAACTCATGAAGTTCCTCCTCATCCGCTCTTCTATTTCTAAATTTCAATAACTTCCATCATCCCTCCACACCCCCCTATCTAAACAGCCCCACTGGGGCTCCCATATATTTTGAACAACTGTGGCAGAAACATTTCTAGGAGATGTTATGCTGCTTCAGAAAATAGCTCCTATAACTCTGTAAGCTAATGATCAATGCATACGTAAGATATTTCTTCATGTCGCCCCCACATAATGTAATCACAATACATGCAAACACCAACATTAATATTACCAAAATGTCCATAAGAAGCTCCCCTCAAGACTGAAGACGGTTACGAGTTATGAAACTCAAATGTACATGCAGCCTTGATGAGAGATGGATTAACTATCTTCTATTTCATAATAATAGATCCAATGAGGTTGTATTTGTTACTCTGCTCTCCAAAGAGAGAATAATTAAGATTATAGCTAGATTTTGTAACACAAACAAACAATTATCAATAGTGAGAAAGAACCTGGCAAAACCAAGTCCCTGAACTTGAGCTGCATCAGCATGGCCTGCACCTAAATCTTCTGCAGTTGAACCACGCTTAACAAGTTCAGAAAACTCGTGCTTATCAAGTCGATTGCCTTGAGGTCGATTAGAACGCTTTGGAGCTAAACCAAGAGCTTCCCTCATCAATTGGTCCTCCTCTTCTTTGACTCTTTGTATCTCTGCCTTCAAGGCATCTTGATCTGCAGCCTGAGCATTTTTGTCCTTCGAGTACCAAAACAAATCTTTACCTGTTCAAGCCAAGACAATAATTAGATTAGGCACACAAGTGATTTCAAAGGTATAGTCATGTGGAATTAGGGAGTCTCGTCTACCTCCCAGGTTCAAAACCTGTACCAGTTCCGTGAAGCTCTCAATGGACAAAACAAGATAGTATACTTTGTGAGGGGAATATAAGTGCTTGAAGGAAGGATACAGGAGCAAGTAACTGGAGAAAATACATATGGACCTATATTACACAACATCGGTAAAAGGGCCGTACTCAGATCATCCTTGAGGCTTCAGACTTCAGAGATCCAATCAAAGCAAAAGCACGTGAAGCTTTATAGACATATTGGAGCATGCAGTGGGAAAGTTGCCAACAACTCTAGACTCCCGAAGTACCTAAGTGCTTCACTATCATGTGCCTAATTTTGTGGCAAAGTTTCAGCACATATTTTGCTATCAAAAGCAAAATGTGATAGGAGCAACGCATTTTCTCAAAGTAGGAAGTACGTGAAACAGTGTACATATTCTGTTGTTTCCTCGCAGAAACTTTTAACATGGCATGATATCTAAGCCAGTTGCAGTAAGGAAAACACACCTTACTCCATTGACGTCAGACTGTCCGAGCAATGTATCACATGTGTGGTAGGACTATTAAAATAATGGGTTAAGGCAGCTAATTTCTGGGAAATCCCTTTACAACATTAGCGAGAGACCCCATATTTTCTTCAATCGTAAGTAGACCCACATCAATATACATTCACATCCAACAAAAATAAATTTGTTCACAAATCACACATGACGATTTATATCGTCAAACTTATCCCTTCTAATTCTAGTATGCTGAAGATATAATTGGAGACCAATAACAGAATTGCAAAAAACTGTTCTATTGAGACTCAACTAATAGGATATAAAAATAAAACATTGTTCATAAAAGAAGACTATTAAGCATATACTAAATCGTAACATCAAAGAAAGCTAGCACTCAAGAAACCAGCCTAGACCAATACTACGAAAATGGCAAAAAAACATGTCCGCTTGCACCACAACAAAGAAAACATAAAAGTGTGCACCACAGCCATGAAAACATAAAGGCCCTGATATATCCCCAAAAAAAGCTCGTTGAAACAATTAGATACAAGTAGCTAACGAATCAATAGGAGTCTTATTAAGAAGTAAGTATGCATTAGATAATTCTTTGAAAAGTAAAACATCTATGTTAATTAAGATGTCAAAACTCAAAAGTGTTAATGAAGTCTCAAAGTACCTTTCTGCCATCTCCCAACAGGAGCCTTGACACTGTGTCCTAGGTAGTTTTCCCTATGTTTATCAACCTTCACGTCATCCCACTGGAATTCTGAAAACATAAATGAAAACAATATTATCCACAGTTGTAAATGACCACTAAAAGAAGTTGGCAGAAGTCAGATAAAAAAAAGTTGAGCAACCAGGATACCATTACATGTCCAGAAAACAGAAAAATAATATTGAAAGAAACCAGAACACGGGAGCTAAAAGACAATCACTTATTCCAGGAATCTAATCATCACTGTTAGAGACAAGTATATGTCTACTTTTAAGGTAAAAAACTATATTTTCTCAGAAAGAATCCCGTGATAACAATCAGGCTCCTATGATCTACAGAGTACTTCAGAAAATATAAAAAAATCTAGCTTCATCTTGATACCCCTGACAGAAGTTTTCACACACTATCAGCTTATGGATGGATTCTCTAAAGTCAAACTCGTGGTAACTTACTCTCTACCTTTGGCTTACTTCTATTCACTTGGGTACAACAGAATACTTCTATAGAGAAAGGTTGATTAGTTAAAGGCCAAATTACAAGCACTTTAAAAGTAGCCAGCCTACTTAATGCCTTGTTTGGATACCAAAAGAAGAGGGTAGGAAATTTTCCCTCCCCTGCAAATCCCTTCACCTTCATTTTACAAGGAATTCACCTCCCTCCAAATCCCTTCCCTCCATTTCCCTCCAAATCCCTCTGGCCAAACACGCCCTAAGTATTCTTGATTGACTTATAACCCAATCACGACAAAGTATAGCAACACCAATAAGGCGGTGGGGCAAGTAGAAAGGAAATTAGGGGAAAAGAAAGACCTGGCAATGGATAGATAAGGGTGATAACCGACGACATGGGCTAACATGCTATTGACGAGAGTATGGCATTAAATAAAGTCAAAAAGAAGGATATAATACCCAAACAAAGGTCAAAGGATTTTAATTAGGCTTAGAGGAGGGAAAATGGATCCCTACATTAATCAAATATTTTCCTATGCTGCAAGTTATTAATCAAATATTTTCCTATGCCTCGTGAACAGATTCTAGAAGGCACCATTCGATGGCTGAAGGCTTGGAGGAAAATAACTCAAAAGAGAAGAAAGAATACACATCTAAAGGGGAGAATCGGGAGATTATACATTGCAGCAGGAGCTCACCCAAGGGGCCTTGATGATCAAGCCACAAACAAGGCAAGCCTAACCCCAATGACCCCTCAGATGGAAGCTAGAGTTACAAGGTCCAAACAACAAGCTATGACAAGCCAAGACCAAGCCATGCCAAGCTACAACAGTGAGGGAGACAGTCCAAGACTCAACAACCCATGCCAAGCCCCAACACAACCCACATTACCCACACAAGACAGAAACAAAACCCTTCAGGCTCAGACAGACCAATTCACAAACCCTGTATCTAGGAGGTACACCAGAGCATCCCAACCACCCCCACCATGGCCTACCATCAAGCCAACCCACTAAGCTACAAGTTTGTCCAGGACAAATCCTTTTGAAGTCTAGTAAAAACCCATGAAACAGACACCCCAAGTTAGAGTCCAGCAAACCCATTAAAAACAGAGAAAGTACAAGGCAGTTTGTGGTTTCCTTTTGTTTAAGTCAACTTGTCCTCGTCCAAGGCAGGTCTTATCTATGTTCTAATAAGAGTAGGGAGTCCCAAGGAGCAGCAACACATCCAGGCAAAGCAACAAGGCAACAAGAACAACAGATTTCCATTTCAGGAAAACTCCAAAACTGCTTTATTTGCTTTTTGTTCAGTCTGTTTTTGTGTCTTGTGTCTGTTCTTTATAGTTGTTGAGCTCGTCCTATTATGAGGCTCTTAATTAGTGTCAGTAGTAGTAGTTTGAATCCTAAGTTGGCCCTTGGATGATCTGTGCATCCAATGGCTCACAAGTTATCAGCCCCTCTATATAAAGAGGTCTTGTATGTTTGTTTGAGCAGACTTTTATGAATGAATGAATTAAACTTTGAGAAATCACTCAATGTTATCAAACTTGTGCTAAGAGCTGTAGTTTGAAACAAGCCTGATACATCTCCAAGGTGTTTGATCAGTGCCTTGTATTGTGAGCTAAGTTATACCTGTGCTTTGCTGTGGTTTAACTTACTTGCTGTTGAGGTTAGTCTAGGGTGTTTGTGCCTTGCTGTAACACTTGAAACTGTCTCTAAAACCAGTCTTGAATCCTTTTTCTCTTGTGCTTTGCTGTAGAGGATTGTATCCAAGTCATATCCCTTGAATCTTTCAGTTAAACAACTCACAATCTATAAAACAACATCCCTTGTTACTTGATATTGTTTTCAGTTTGAGTCAAGCTAATCAAATCACTTAAAACTTGTGAACCTTAGTAGTTTACACTCCAAATTGGTTATCAGAGCTTTGGTTGAGAGTCTTAGTGAGTTCATTTTCCCTAACTACATTTAAAAACACAAAAATAGCCCAATGAGTGAGGAAAGACTAGCAGGAGTAGAAGCAAGGATGGAGGATCTGGCTGGGATTGTAACCACCCTAACCAGAACCTTGGACCAGTTATAGGCAACCATTTGCTTGCTGGAGGAAGAGGTAGAGGTCGTGGAAGAGGCCAAGGAGGAGGCAGAGGAAGGCCACCTGATGATGAAGAGTATCCAGACTCAGATGACTCAACAAGAAGCAGAGCTTCCATCCACAGGAACACAGACAAACATCTTAAGGTAGATATCCCTGAGTTTTCTGGTAGTCTTAATCCTGATGACTTATTAGAATGGCTTAGAGAAGTAGAAAGGATCTTTGAGTACAAGGGATACAATGATTCCAAGTCTTTTAAAGTAGCCATCCTTAAACTGAAAGGGTATGCTTCCCTTTGGTATGAGACTATGAAAGGGTTAAGGGCTAGGGAGGGTAAGGAACCCATCAAGTCTTGGACTAAACTGAAAAAGAAACTGTTAGACAAATTTGTTGCTAAGGATTACACCCAGGATCTGTTTATCAAGTTATCTAAGTTGAAACAAGGAGACAAACCTGTTGAATCTTATCTGAGGGAGTTTGAACAACTCACCTTACAATGTGATATAAATGAGAAACCTGAGCAAAGGATTGCTAGGTACTTAGAGGGCCTAGATAAGAACATTGCTAACAAGGTTAGGATGCAACCTCTGTGGTCATTTGATGATGTTGTCAACCTATCTCTGAGAATTGAGAAGATAGGGAAGACTAAGCCTGCTACACCAAAACCTGTTAGGCCTTTTCAAACCAGACCTTATAGTGGGTTTAGATCAATGGATACCCCTAAGACAGCACCCCCACCTACCTTAGACAAGGGTAAGGGCATCATGGGTCAAAAGCCAAGCACTTCATTGACTGAGAACAGAATTAGGTGCTTCCAATGTCAAGGCTATGGACATTTCAGGAAGGATTGCCCTTCTAAGAAGACCTTAACCATAATGGAAGTTGAGGCTTGGGAGAAAGAGGGTCTAGTTGAGTATGAGAGGGATGAGCCTGAGGTTGAAGAAGTGGTGAGTGAGGAAGAAGAGTCTAGTCAGGAGGCAATAGTGGCACTCCCTGACACAGGCCACAGCTTAGTCCTATGGAGAGTAATGCATTCACAACAGATACCTTTGGAGGAGGATCAAAGGTCCCTCATTTTCAGGAGCAGATGTACCATACAAGGGAGGGTTTGTAACCTTATTATAGATGGAGGTAGTTGTACCAATGTGGCTTCTGTTACTATGGTTGATAAGCTGAAGTTGAGCACTCAAGATCACCCTCACCCCTATAAGTTGAGATGGCTGAGTAAGGGAGCAGAGGTTAAGGTGGATAAGCAATGCATGGTCCCTTTCTCCATTGGCAGTGTGTACAAGGATGAAGTATTGTGTGATGTGGTTCCAATGGATGCCTGTCACTTGCTATTAGGAAGGCCATGGGAGTTTGATAAAAGCTCCATACACCAAGGAAGAAGCAATACCTATTCTTTCAAGCATGGGAGCAGGAAGGTGACATTAGCCCCCTTGCCACCACACCAGAAGAGCTATGGAAGTCCAAGTATGGCTGAGGATTTTAGTGGAGTTGTATTTCTATCTGAGTCAGCAATGGTCAAGGAGTGTAGTGAGGAGCAACCTATAGTAATGCTGCTATCAAAAGAAGTTCAGGAAGAGGAGTCTAAGGTGATCCCTGCAGATGTTAAGCCCCTCATTGATCAGTTCAAGGAAGTGTTTCCAGAGGAACTTCCTGATGGCTTACCCCCTTTGAGAGGGATTGAACACCAAATAGACCTTGTGCCAGGGTCTGTACTACCTAATAGACCAGCCTACAGATGTGATCCTAAGGCTACACAAGAGCTACAAAAGCAAGTTGGAGAGTTGATGAGTAAAGGGTTTGTAAGGGAGTCATTAAGCCCTTGTGCTGTGCCTGCATTGTTGGTTCCTAAGAAGGATGGGACTTGGAGGATGTGCATAGATAGCAGGGCTATCAACAACATCACAGTCAAGTATAGGTTCCCTATACCTAGGCTTGATGACATGTTGGATGAGCTAAGTGGCTCAAGGTTCTTTTCTAAGATTGACTTGAGGCAAGGTTACCATCAATTGAGGATCAGAGAAGGAGATGAGTGGAAGACAGCCTTCAAAACAAAGCATGGCCTTTATGAGTGGCTTGTCATGCCCTTTGGCCTGTCAAATGCCCCAAGTACCTTCATGAGATTGATGACAGAGGTGCTTAGGCCTTGCCTAGGGAGATTTGTGGTGGTATACTTTGATGATATCCTCATCTACAGCAAGAGCAAGGATGATCATTTGAGGCATCTTGAGGCTGTGTTTGAAATACTTAAGGAGAGCAAGCTCTTTGGGAAGCTTGAGAAGTGCACCTTCATGACTGAGGAAGTCAAGTTTCTAGGATATGTGGTATCTGGTAGAGGCATTTCAGTTGATCAAGACAAGATCATGGCAGTCCAGTCTTGGCCTATCCCTAGGAGTATTACAGAAGTAAGGGGATTCCATGGCTTAGCATCCTTCTACAGAAGATTCATTAAGGACTTTAGCACCATTGCAGCACCTCTCACTGAGTGCATGAAGAAGGGAGAGTTCACTTGGACTGAGAATGCTTTACAGGCTTTCAAACACATGAAGAAGCTCTTGTGCAGTGCACCTATCCTAAGATTGCCAAACTTTGATTGCCTATTTGAGGTTGAATGTGATGCAAGTGGAGTGGGAATTGGAGCTGTCCTCATCCAAGAGAAGAAACCTGTAGCCTACTTTAGTGAAAAGCTAAGTGGTGCCAAGCTAAACTATTCTACATATGATAAAGAGTTCTATGCTCTTGTCAGAGCTCTGAGGCATTGGAGTCATTACCTGAAGCCCAAACCTTTTGTCTTACACTCTGATCATGAGGCATTGAAGTACATAGGAGGCCAGCATAAGCTCAGTCACAGACATGCTAAGTGGGTGGAGTTCCTTCAGTCATTCACCTTTTCTAGCAAGTACAAAGAGGGCAAACAAAATGTGGTGGCTGATGCATTGTCTAGGAGATACACTCTGCTATCAACTATGGAGCAAAGGGTTCTTGGTTTTGAGTTCATGAAGGATATGTATCAAGAAGATCCAGACTTTGCAGAGGATTGGTTGGCACAGAAAGAGGGAACAAGAACCATTGATTCACCCTACACTTTGCAAAATGGATTCTTATTTAAAGGAAACAAGCTGTGTGTTCCCAGAGGATCTTATAGGAATCTATTGATTAAGGAGGTACATGGAAGTGGCCTTGGAGGACACTTTGGGGTTCAGAAAACTGTGGACATACTACAAGATCAATTCCATTGGCCTAAGATGATGGGAGAAGTTCAAATAGTGCTCAGAAGGTGTGGAGTTTGTCAAAAGGCCAAGAGTTCTTTCCAAGCAGGACCTTACACTCCCCTACCAGTCCCATGTAGGCCTTGGGAGGATGTTAGTATGGATTTCATAATGGCATTGCCTAGGACAGCAAGAGGGAAGGATTCTATCATGGTGGTTGTGGATAGGTTCAGTAAGATGGCACATTTCATTGCATGCAAGAAGACTGAGGATGCTGTGAGTGTAGCAGAGCTATACCTTGATGAGGTGGTGAGGTTACATGGAGTTCCAAGGACCATTGTGTCTGACAGAGACACAAAGTTTATGAGCCATTTCTGGAGGACATTGTGGAAACTGCTTAACACTAGGTTATTGTTTAGTACCTCCCATCACCCTCAAACTGATGGCCAAACTGAGGTGACTAACAAGACCTTGGGAAGAATCTTGAGGTGTATAGTCAGCAAATCTCTCAAGGATTGGGACTTGAAGTTGGCTCAAGCAGAGTTCTCTTTCAATAGAGCTCCATCAGCAGCCACAGGCCACTCCCCCTTTGAAGTGGTCTATGGTACTAACCCCTTAATGCCTTTGAGTTTGTCTAATGTGTGCAGGTCAGAAGTCCACTATGATGCCAAGAAGAGGGTGGAACAAATGTTAAAACTCCATGAATCAGTCAGGAAACAAATTGAGAAAGCTAATGATCTGTACAAGAAGAATGCCAAGGTTCCTAAGACCAAGAAAGACTTTGCACCAGGAGATCTAGTATGGATCAACCTAAGGAAAGAAAGGTTCCCTTCCAAGAGAAAGAACAAGCTAGAGCCAAGAGCAGATGGTCCTTTTCAAGTCATAGAGAAGATAGGTCCCAATGCCTACAAAATTGATCTACCAGGAGAGTATGCAGTCCATGGGACATTCAATGTTGGAGATCTTAGTCCTTTCTTTGAAGACTCTGAGGGAGAAGAAGACACAGGCTTGAGGTCAAGCCCTTTTCAACCTGGGGAGGCTGCAGCAGGAGCTCACCCAAGGGGCCTTGATGATCAAGCCACAAACAAGGCAAGCCTAACCCCAATGACCCCTCAGATGGAAGCTAGAGTTACAAGGTCCAAACAACAAGCTATGACAAGCCAAGACCAAGCCATGCCAAGCTACAACAGTGTGGGAGACAGTCCAAGACTCAACAACCCATGCCAAGCCCCAACACAACCCACATTACCCACACAAGACAGAAACAAAACCCTTCAGGCTCAGACAGACCAATTCACAAACCCTGTATCTAGGAGGTACACCAGAGCATCCCAACCACCCCCACCATGGCCTACCATCAAGCCAACCCACTAAGCTACAAGTTTGTCCAGGACAAATCCTTTTGAAGTCTAGTAAAAACCCATGAAACAGACACCCCAAGTTAGAGTCCAGCAAACCCATTAAAAACAGAGAAAGTACAAGGCAGTTTGTGGTTTCCTTTTGTTTAAGTCAACTTGTCCTCGTCCAAGGCAGGTCTTATCTATGTTCTAATAAGAGTAGGGAGTCCCAAGGAGCAGCAACACATCCAGGCAAAGCAACAAGGCAACAAGAACAACAGATTTCCATTTCAGGAAAACTCCAAAACTGCTTTATTTGCTTTTTGTTCAGTCTGTTTTTGTGTCTTGTGTCTGTTCTTTATAGTTGTTGAGCTCGTCCTATTATGAGGCTCTTAATTAGTGTCAGTAGTAGTAGTTTGAATCCTAAGTTGGCCCTTGGATGATCTGTGCATCCAATGGCTCACAAGTTATCAGCCCCTCTATATAAAGAGGTCTTGTATGTTTGTTTGAGCAGACTTTTGATGAATGAATGAATTAAACTTTGAGAAATCACTCAATGTTATCAAACTTGTGCTAAGAGCTGTAGTTTGAAGCAAGCCTGATACATCTCCAAGGTGTTTGATCAGTGCCTTGTATTGTGAGCTAAGTTATACCTGTGCTTTGCTGTGGTTTAACTTACTTGCTGTTGAGGTTAGTCTAGGGTGTTTGTGCTTTGCTGTAACACTTGAAACTGTCTCTAAAACCAGTCTTGAATCCTTTTTCTCTTGTGCTTTGCTGTAGAGGATTGTATCCAAGTCATATCCCTTGAATCTTTCAGTTAAACAACTCACAATCTATAAAACAACATCCCTTGTTACTTGATATTGTTTTCAGTTTGAGTCAAGCTAATCAAATCACTTAAAACTTGTGAACCTTAGTAGTTTACACTCCATACATACTGAAGGTCAACCTGGAAAGTCAGCTACTCTGCTGAATCATTCAAGGTCAAGAAGTGGGGAACAACGTAGGTTTCAATATACGATTTAAATGTTTGACAGGTGAATACGTGATGGCTACAAAGAGAAAGACTGTGCAAGGAACAATTCATTTTCTGAAGTAATAAAAGAGCAAAATGTTCCTACTATTCTAATGGCGGTTAGAGTTTCAACGTCACAGCTCCCCACATATTGATCTTGTACTCATTACAAGTTCTCATTCGCATTTAGAACGGCCAACTATGATAAGCATAGATGAATCGGGTTTTCTATCCGATGCCTGATTAGTTATCCACATTAGTATCATTCCTAAAAGCACTGAATTGGCAGATTCTAAACAGTTGACAAATTCCCTAATTTATGTTTTAATATCATGATTATCATCAGTACCTAGAATTTGTCAGAGTAATCAGAATTGACACAAGTCAGTATCTACTTCCGACGATTTTGGGGTAATTGTCGGATGCAAGAATTTGAGCACACTCAGAATTTCTAACAAAACAATTGTGCATATAACCTCGGAAAATCGAGATTAAGAGGATATCCAGAAACGGCAATCTAGCAGAAACCCTAATTGTCGATAAAAAGAGGGAAAGTTGGGTAACATAAGCATAGAATCAAAGATACTACGTGATAAAATAATGAAAGTATAAAAAAGAGAGAAAGAGAGCATACGATCACGGCCACCGCGAACACCGCCTCTAGTGGGATGATACATACTTGTTGTTGCCTCTAATTTTTGCAAAAGTTAGTATCTTAGGTTGCCAATAACAATCCAAATTCCCAGATTAGCTTCGCTAGTAATGATTTACGGTGTCGTAGAATGTATTACGGACATTAGTACTATACCTGTCAAACGGGTCGGGCGGTCGGGCGGACGGGCTGGTTATGGGTTTGGTCATTTCGGGTTTGGTTAAAATACAGGTTAGGTATATTTCGAATTTGCAAAATACGTGTTTATACGAGTTTCGGATCAAAACGTTCTAATTAACGCGTTTTTACGAATGTTTATTTTCCCTAATTTTATTTATACATATAATTATTCTTAATTTTTTACATTTAACTACTTTAATATAGGAAAAATCACAAATAATCACCACGTATTTGTGATTTTAACAAAGTAGCACTATGTGTTTACTTTTTACAAATAACACCCAACTTTTATTTTATATTCCCCAAACATCACCGTATTTTTTATAATACCTCATGTCCTTGTCTAGCTCCGACTTGATCGAGTAAAGTAGCTACTCGGTCGAGTGGGGTCGTACTCGGTCGAGTTGAGTGGTATTCGAACCGAGTAGGAGTACTTTAGGGAGTTTTGGGTCGACACTGTTCATTGTCACTCGACCAAGCACCTTGGCACTTGATCGAGTAGGGCAACTCGGTCAAGTGGATCTTGTACTCGAGCGAGTGAACCTAATTCTCAGGCTTTCGCATCGATTTCTATTTCTTTTTCGCTAAGATATATACTCCGTATTATGATAACCCTCATTCTAATCAAATCATTCCTATCTTAGCAACCTTAATCCTTCTCTTTAGTCTTTCGTTGGGCAATCGTGTTGGTAGATCGTTCTAATTAGATCTCATTCGTTCTTCTTTTTGGGTAAGTCTTCTATTGAGTCTTGGTTGAGTAATTAGTTTTAGAATAGATAGTAAAAGTAATAGTGATGTATATAACTGATATTGTAGGGCAATGGAGAAATTGTGCTATGTGTATTATTATGATTGTGTATGTGCTTAGATTGCAAAAAGGTAGAATTCTCCCTACTTAGTTTCGTTAATGTGAATGATTATATATATGATGGTTGTTGTGATTATTGATGACGGTATTGTATGATTGTTTGTGATTGTGGTTCCATGGATTGGTGTTTTGTTTGTGAAGCAACTCGGGAAGTTGGTTTCACCCTCGAGATCGCTCCTTGTGGCTCTTGCTACACGGGGAGAATGTGCACATTAAGGATCTGGGTTTATTCACTTTTGTGAGAGCATAGGTGACCTGTGGTGATACGGGGACTATGGGTGACCCGTAGGTGGAATAAATGAGGCATGGTACAGGTGACCCATTGGGAGACGGGACCTAATGTTCATGGTTTATCCCGGCACTGGCAGAGGTGATCTGGGTTTATCCCATGGCCTATATATAAGATTGTTGAGATTGATGGAGGTGTAGGGGTGTGGTTTGCGATGCTATTATGATGACTGTAAAGGTGATCATTTGCGGGTTTGGGCGAACATGGCTCGGGCCTATATTTTAAAATGTGTCCAACAAGCCTAATTTACCTTGTCCAAGGCTTACTAGTGTTTTCCGTTTACGCCCACTTGAAATTAGTGGGCTTGTCCGTGGGCTTGCGGCCTTGAATGTAAAATAAAGTAAATTAGTTTTTCGAAATAAAATTAAGGCTGAACAATATACAAAGTATATTCCAACTTAAATAAGACATCGAAAACTCATCTTAACATATATAAAAATCAACTTATAATTAAATTGATGATTTAAATGTGATTACCTTGAAGTTATTAGTCTCTTTAAAAAGTAACGATATAAAGAGTAAGGAATCAAAATTGTTCAAGCTGGTCTTGATTGGTTCAATCATTATTTGTTAAAAAATTGTTCTTTAAAATGGGCTACTAAACCAGAGTTGATACAGCTAATTGGTTTTGCTTACCCCTGCGTCTCTACTATGATTAATAGTTGGCTTAAAACTGTCATATCATGTGTAGGTCTAACCATAAACCATCCAATCCGAAATAATTAATTTTAAATCAGCTGGAACAATTTATATAATACGACTTTGTATACGTTTTATTAGCATAGTAAGTTTGATAACCCCTCTGTATCACATCCATATAATTTCCCCTTATAACTTAAGAGTCGTTTGGTTGACATCAACAAAATGTAGGCATTCGAAAATCGCATAAATTGAAAAATCAACCTTGTTTGGCCAACAACTAAAAAAAAAAGGAAAGTGCTAGGGCGACACCGGGTGTTACCGAGTTTCAGTAACACCCTAATTAAAAATGTAAAAAATAAAAGCAAGGGCCTTCTCTTTCCGTCCGCTCTTTCCGAAGTGAGATAATTGAAAAGTAGTTTTCGTTTTTGCTCCAATATTGTAAGGATAAAACTGTAGTTACAATCTATTATATTAATAAGTAAAATATAACATACCAATTACTAAACTATATTTAATAACATCTTTATCTTCATAACAAACACAATTTCATCTTCATCGGATCATACGTTTACCAATTTATATTATTTTCAAACTCATGTAGGAGTAGTTCATCGTCTGCCATTTTATACCGTTCAGCCATTTCGTACTTTTTTACGCGATCTAATTATATACTTCGTCGGTTTCTTCAATTTCTACTTTCTTTACGCTTTATGTGAGTAAAACTTGAACAAAATATAGAAAACTTGATAAAGGAAACACACAAACATTCTTATAAAATGATGACATGAAAATCCCTATAAGATGTGATATAAGTTCAATAGCGTTGAAATTTTATTAATAAAATCTCTCTAAAGTATCTAACAATCACAGAACATAAAAAATTGGATCAAGTCCTTAACTTCCAGCCTAAAAAAGCTTAACAACTAAAGCAACAATATCACACAGAATTTTGTCACAATTTTTTTAATTTTTTTTATTAGCATTATTGTTAAACTAAATAATTAATGTTAAGTTCCTAATTCACCCTTTATTACCAATTAGTTTGAAATTCAAATTTTGATGGAGGGAAAGCAAAATATCTTTGTAAATTACAATAACACCCCGAGTGTAGGGTTTGGGTATTACTCAATTAGAGTAACACCCGGTGTCACCATCTCATCTTACTTTATTAAAGTAACAACCCCAAGTCCTATGTGTCAAACTCACCATAAAAGTAGGAAGTTAAAAAGTCAACATATTTTGGGGAGTTATTTACTCGAAAACTTGCATTGCATGAATAAAAGCACCGGATACTACTCAATAAAGGCAAATTACATTCAAAATTTTATGTTCGACTTCGTAACAATTTATAAACTATTTACATGACTTTATAATTTAGAAAAATTACATGATTAGATAAAAACTATAATTTACCGTCTCTATATTGAACTTGATAATTAGAAAAATCAAATGTGAAAAAATAAATTGTTGAAACGTTTTTTCCCGACTGTTATATTGTGCACATTCAAAATATATATGAATCATAAAGAATATTGAGTAATTGCTAATAGGCTACAAATATAAACCTTACCAACATATTTGAGCCCATGAAAAATATATTTGATATAATTACATAATCTATTTATAAATTATTTACAAACGACGTTATGTTTATGGAAAGATAGATAGAAAGATGGTACTGATATGCAAATAGGCTTATATTTGATTTATGAAAAAAAAAAATAGATATTTTGGGAACTAACAACATTTTTTACTCTTTAAAACCTGCACAGTTTTATTAAAAGAAAATTAGGTGTCAATAGTTGCACAGGTTTGCAACTTTTAAATCGGGTCAAAATTTTCATTTTAACGGATTAAAATTTTCATTTTGTCAAGCGCAAAAGGTTTTCAAAAATATAGATAGGTTTAACTAATTGAAATACGCCAAACAATTTGCACTGGTCGACAACTATTCAAACCGGGTTTTAATAAAGTAACCCAAGTAACAAGAAACAATAAAAACTCAAACTTTGCTAACAAGTGGAAAGATTGTACTACAACAACGGCTCGACCGATAGATCCTGCTAAAGCTAGGGTTATTTATGCTAATTACTATTGACATTTATAATTCAAATTTAAAATCTTAAATATAATTTCATAACTTTACAACTATTAATAAGAGAAGTTTGAAACAACATACTCGTGCAATTTCCACGGGTTTAAAACTAGTTTTCCTATAAAAAAAATAACCAATAAAATGAAACATGTTTAGTAAGTTTGGTATTTAATTAACTAATAAATTGAAAAATTAAGACTTGTTTTGTTGACATAATCTATCTTTCCTTCTATATTCTAAAAAAACCCCTAACCTCCATCCTTCATATTTGGGGATGCCATCGATAATCAATCGACGATAAGCCCCAAAATTGCTCATCTTTCAATCAATAATGTGCATATTTAGCATCTACATTGTTATCAGAATCCCAATTCGATCCTAAGATTACTACAAAACAAACTCGGGAAACTGACAGCTTTTATGACGGAAAAAAAATTCCGTCAGTAATTTCGGCAAACTGACGGAATACTGAGGGAACACTGACGGAATAATATTACTGACGGATAATCCGTCAGTGACCGTCAATGGAAAATGGCGCGTTGACTAAGTCAAAGGCGGTAAAATTAACTGACGGTCACTGACGAAAAAACCGTCAGTAATATCAAATACTGACGGAAAATCCGTTAGGAAGTCAAAACTTACCTGACGGATTTTCCGTCAGTATCTAATAATATCACCAGTCAAACACAGCCCCCAGTCAAGCAGCTATCTGACGGAAAATTCGTCAGTAATATACAGTACCGACGGAAAATACAAAACTTAATAATACACTAAGTTTGGTTTGACTTTACTGACGGATTTTCCGTTATTACTTAATAATACACAGTCAAATACAGAACCCAGTCAAACAGACTCCTGACAGAAATTCCGTCATTAAGGTTTTCGAAATTTCGGGAACCTGACGGAATTTCCGTCAATATTCTTCTGTTTATGTAAAAATCACGCGACAAACTCTGTCATTCCCAAATCATTTTTTCCCCAAAACCTAACCCCCAAATCAATTTAATCCGACACCATCCTACTCCGACTACCTCCGGCTACCACTTTCCGACCACCACATCCTTGGTAAGTTTATTTAACTCCTTCATTCTCTCTCTTTTCTCCTTTTGTTATTTAATATGTTCCTTATTAGTTTGTTTGTTGTAGATCCGACGACCACCACTAGCTACCTCCGACCGTCGACCGCCGCTGCTGGTCGCCGTCTTGTTTGCTTATTTTGATCCTTAGGTAATATATTTACCTTTATTTTAATTTCTCCATCAGTCTTAATCATTTGTTTGTCTTTAATTGACGTAAGATAGTAGCCATTATTGTTTTTGACGATGAAATCATTGTTGTTGTTAGTTTATAATTAGTGTTAATAGTTAATTTGATTGTCATTAATTGATTTAAGATATTAGCTAACTATTGGCTTAATCATGTTCAATTAAGCTAATTTAAATGTTAGTAGCTAATTTAAATGTTAGTAGCTAATTATTACATGTGTTGTGGATGTTAAAATTATTACATGTGTTGATATTGACTTAGTACCCGTTCAAAATTACTCGTTAGGAGTAATTTTTGAATAGTCCCCGTTTTGGGACTGTCTTTCTACGTTTCAAGTCACTTAGGTAGTAAACACATAACTTGTGATTTATTAATTTGGAAAGTGTTCAGTAACAATTTCTTTAATGTTCTCTGAATGCATATGTTGAGTTAATATTTATTCAACATGTGTGTATTTAGAGAACAAAGGGAAATTGCTGCCGAATTAATTTTTTCCTCATTAATAAATCACAAGTGGTGTTTGCTAGTGACTTGAAACGTAGATTGATGGGTTTAGGTTGGAGTGATAAGGACCCAATTGAAGAAAATTAATTTTACTTGTTAATATATATATATATATAGTATATATATATATATATAATATATATATATATATATATATATATATATATATATATATATATATATATATATTATGTGTGATTATTGATTATCATTGTTGTTAATTAATATAATTTATTTATATTTTACATATATATATTGAAATGTAGATACATAATAACATGAAAAGATTAGAAAGACGGTGGATGTATGAAAGTGATATGTCTAGTTTTTATACGATTTTACTCCCTAATTTAGCTCGATTTTACATTATTATTATACTTTGTTTAGTAGTTTTGTGAGCTAATTACGTGTTCGAGGTGCATTGCTCGTTTTTGCTATGTTTTGTAGGAATCTAAGCATTTAGAGGCTTTTTCCTAACACAATTAGCAAGCACCAAAGTCCAACAAGCTAATAGAAGCAAAATGGACCATGAAAGGAGAATGACAAGTCAAACATGAAGATTTGTGAAATGTATTGAAATGCAAAACCAAAAATGAAGTCCAAAGCAAGGAGTCCACTACTCAAGCATAGGATACTCCTTTAGATGCTCAAGGAAACCCTAAACTATGAAATTAACCGGAGAATTAAGGTGTTTAAAGGCATAGCTTAGAATTCCTTAAATATTAAATGGAGTATTTAAGCAAAAGTACCCGGATTAAGGAGGCCCCGATCGGGGTTCCCAGGCCCCGATCGGGGTTTGGCTTCTGTGATCACAAAACTTTCAAGTCCCTCTCCCTATATAAAGGAAAGGGACTTCGACACTTAGAGATATCTTTTATCATATCTTTTTCTCATCCTTACACACATCTTTCAAATTCTTACTCATATCTTTTCACTACATTTTCCTTAGTTTAAGCACAAGTTTCTCTTAGTTTCATATCTAGTTAAACATTTAGTTATTACTTTGTTAAAACACTTGGTTACATTTCAAAGTTGTAATACAATCTTTACATTCAAGCATTTGGGTTATTTGTTCTTCATTTCCGAGTTATATTTCTCTATTGCGGTAATCCTAATTCTAGTTTTATGTTAGTATTCATTTCCGTCATTTATCTTACAAATCATTTAGTTAATCGTAACACTAGCTAATCAAGTTTTCATTGTTATATATTTACATTAGAATTGTTAGTAGTAATTTCATTCACTTAGTGTAGTACATTTTATTAACAAGTTGTTTTCCTTTATAACTTTATATTCATCATGCTTATTATATCAAATACTATTAGGCCCTGTTCTTTTGGACTGAATCGGAGCTGAACTGAACTGAACTGAACTTATAGGAGCTGAACTGAACTTATTGGAGCTGAACTGAACTGAACTGAACTTATAGGAGCTGAACTGAACTTATAGGAGCTGAACTGAACTGAACTTATAGGAGCTGAACTGAACTGAACTTATAAGAGCTGAACTGAACTTATAGAAGCTGAACTAAACTGAACTAAACTTATACGATCTGAACTTTTCTGAACTTAATTTTAATTAATTGAATAGAATTTATAAAATCTAAAATTTACTAAACTGAACTTTATTACATAAGGTAAGATAATAACATAATTCCAATTTATATACATTGGTTTGTTCAAATATATTACTACGTGGACATCATCTTTATCTGTATCTTTATTTTTTGGAAAGGACTGTCATAAAAAAAAGTATACTCTAAAACGTAAGGTAAGACAATAACATAATTCCGATTTATGTACATTGGTTTGTTCAAATAGATTACTACGTTTACATTACGATAAAAAAAATAAATCACATATTACATCGTTTTCTAACCATCTGTTTCCATATCATCATCTTCCTCATCACTTTCTTCTTTATCTTCACTATCACTCGTAACAACGAATTTATTCCCTCGCCAAATATTTTTTACTATCTTGTTTCGTACCTTTAATATGGTTTTTTTTCCGCTTATCATCAAACATGCCCAAATATACTGTTCCTTGAATATTCACGTCATGTTGTATAATAGGTATTCCAAGATTATGCATCCTTATAAAATTATGGAGTGTGAATGTATAAAACAATAATAGACATTTGATACTTTTGTGACATTCGGGGCATATTTTTTAACACCCACCTTTTTTTCAAATGACCAAATGTCATTCCACTAATTAATGTCAAATGTTTTTATATCGGTTTTCATAAATAATATATTCCGTATAACTTTTCTGAACTTAATTTGTAAGAATTGAATTTTTCTGAACTGAACTTATAAGAGCTGAACTGAACTGAACTGAACTTATAGGAGCTGAACTGAACTGAACTTATAGGAGCTGAACTGAACTGAACTTATAGGAGCTGAACTGAACTTATAGGAGCTGAACTGAACTGAACTGAACTTATAGGAGCTGAACTGAACTTATAGGAGCTGAACTGAACTTAAAGGGGCTGAGTTTAAGTCCAAAAGAACAGGGCCTTAGTCTAAACATCAACATGAGTGAGTAGTTTCATTTGTCTAGAGATTAAGGAAGCCATGCATAATTAGTAAGTTGTAAATGTTAAAATAAGGATGAACTAATATTGGCAAATTGTTTCTATCACATGCTTATATTGTTTTGTTAATCTTTGTTATTTGGCCAATTGCATTGATTAAATTTGTTAATTCATTCTATAAATCGAGAGGCACAGAATCGGATTAGACTAAGAATGTGTAGAAGGACGACTCTAGTTATAACGAAAGTTCTCTAGGACTCGACCTAAGGTTGACACTAATATCGAGAGATGGGTGTCTTTAGCCTAAACAATTAACAATATTAAGAATTCCTATGTTTAACATGAGCATTTACGTATTTGCATGAGTGACCCGACTCCCCTAGACTCTTTTAATATCATTTGATTTGCATCATAGTTAGCTAAACATCAAACCAAACCAAACCGTTAAACCAACTTGATACTTGATAGTAGTCCATTCATAGCATTTCATAACGAAATTCCCGTCTCCTTGTGTTCGACCCCTCGTACTACATTTATTTGTGTCTAGGGAAATTTATCTTTGCATAGGTGTGCGATATATCCTATCAGAAAGATTAGACGAAAAAAAAAACGCAAGCTGATATTTGCAAATGGGGTGAAAGAGTTTATTGAATTCGCGGAACAATCTAGTGAGTTTAAGGATTTAGGCGGTGAAATGAGGTGTCCATGTAAGAAATACGATAACTTAGATTTTAAATCGAAAAAGGAGGTTCAAAATCATCTATGGTCGAATGGTTTTACTGATAATTATTATGTATGGAAGTATCACGGTGAGAAACTGGCTACCGAAAAGAGTTCAAGTAGTATCGTAGTTACTGAGAATCCTTACCAGGAGTTGGTTGAAGATGCATTATTGTTGGAGCTGGTGTCCTCCACAGTTAGTGTTATAACATGAATAAATCTCTTACAGGTTCACAGGGTATACTTTGTATTCTTATCAGTTGATTAACGTTTATCGATAACGGTTGGTTTGCTAGGAGTTTGAAGTTATTGTCATTTTAATGGCGGTGATCAACTGGTCCCTAAAAGTCACACCTAAAGGATGTGTCTGAGAGATGTGATTATATGAATAATATAATTATATTGATGCCTTATTATACTAAAAGGTTAGTCGATGTATATGACTAAAAGGTTAGTCAATGTAATGATGATACGAGTTTTTAATGACGATTAAATAATATTAGCTGAGACGAATTAAATGTAACTCGTAATTGAATATAAACCGTTATATTTAATCAATGTATATAATATAAGCTTAAACGAATTAAAATGTTAATTCGTAATTAAACATAATATGTTATATTTAATTAGCAGATTATAAATATACGGATATTTATAGTTCACATATATATATTATATTACATGCTAATATAACCGAAAAAGGAAGGAAAAAAATAGTCTTTTTCTTCTCTTATTTTTTCGGTTATTAAGAGATAAAAATGTGAGAAAAGATCTCATATTATTTCTCTTATGGTAACTAGGTCAAAACCCTAATAACAAGAGGATTAAAAAGAGGAGAGACTCCTCCTACTACTACTACTTGTCACGGCCGAAATAGAGGGATAGCAACACAAAAAAAATTCAGATTTTTCTCTTGAATTCTCTCTATCATTCATCATCACACAAAAGAAAAATTAGCAGTAACTTTTCTCTAAAAATTCTAGCACAAGCAAGGCATATCTCGGAGCATCTTGGGTGCAACAATTAGGAGAATATCAATTTCGATATTATTCATAGGCCAAATTTGCTAGGACCAAAGGTTAATTCTAAATTCCTATAATTTTATACTATGCAATTCATTTATGACTCGTAATTCATATACTATAGTTTCGTTATAATCCGTAATTTAATGACGAAATATACCGATATTTCTCACAATTACGTGATAATGTTGAGCAAATAATGGAGGCTCGACTTAATCCCGACGACCTTAGCGATGAAGAAGTTCGTTATGCCCCACATCCCCAAGTTTCTTCCTTTTTTAGAATGTTAAATAAAGCCGAACAACCAGTGTATGAGGGAAGTAGTAAAAGTTTGTTGCAAGCGGCTTCTAGGTTGGTAGCACTCAAATGTGAGAACAACTTATCTCTTAGATGCGCCAATGGTTTTATGTCGTTCATTAGTGACATTATTCCAAAAAATAATCAAATGGCGCACAATTTTCAAGAGATTAAGAATTTGCTTAAGGGACTCCAACTACCCCATGTGAAAATCGATGCATGTCCTACCGGTTACATGATTTTTTGGGAAGAAAATGCTAATCTTGAGGAATGTACCAAATGTCATGTCTCTCGGTATAAAGGTAAAAAGAATATAAGTGGCCGGAAGCGAATACCTTGTAAACCACAACTTATTTCCCGCTTGCGCCAAGGTTACAACGACTATTTGCAACCAAACACATAGCAGATGAGATAAGTTGGCACTATAAAAACACTCGATGAAGAGAAAGAGAGACAATGGCACACCCAAGTGATATGGAGAAGTATGGAAACATTTCGATAGAGAACATCCAGAATTTGCAAGTGAGCCTCGCAATGTTCGCCTAGGTTTGTGTACAGATGGATTTTCACCTTATGGCCAATTCGGGAAGTCTTACTCGTGTTGGCCCGTGATTGTCACCCCGTACAACTTACCCCCTTGGTTATGCATGAAGAGACAATTTATGTTCTTATCTATGATCGTTCCAGGTCCTAGTAACTCTAAAGCAAAATTGGATGTCTACCTCCAACCGTTGATGAAAGAGTTGAAAGAACTTTGGGAAACCGGTGTGGATACCTACGATGTCTCTAAGAAACGTAATTTTCAATTAAAAGTGGCATTAATGTGGACGATTAATAATTTTCCTGCATATGGCATGCTTTCCGGTTGGTCCACAGCCGGATATCGTGCTTGTCCTTATTGTCTTCAAAAAGATCCTAAATCCTTTTTTCTTAAACATAGTCGAAAGGTTTGTTGGTTTGATTGTCATCGTACTTTCTTGAAACCTGATCATCTTTCCGCAACAATTGTAAGCATTTTCTAAAGAATAGGAAAACTGATAATACCACAGCTGCAATCAAGTTAACCGGTGCTGAGTTCTAGGATTCGATAAAAGGTTTACCAAAAGTTGTCAAGTCTTCTGCTGAAGAAATGAAAAGATTGAAATACTACAAAACTGAAGGTTGGTGAAAACAAAGCATATTCTGGGAACTTCCTTATTGGAAGACATTGTTGATTCGACACTACTTAGATGTTATGCACATTGAGAAAAACGTTTTTGAACAGCTTATCAACACGGTGATGAATGTAACAAAGAAAACTACATTTGGCCCTAAGGGTAAAGCTGACTTTCTTGAGTATTGCTTGAAACGACCCATATCATCTAGGTTTGTTTTAGAGACAGCGGAGAAGAAGGCTCTATGCGAATGGGTTGCTAGATTGAAATTCCCGGATGGTTATGCTTCAGATTTGAGTCGGTGTGTTGACCATAGAAATTTGGTGTTGCATTCTTTGAAAAGTCATGATTGTCATGTCTTTTTGAAACGGTAACTTTCTGTTGCATTGAACATTTTCTCCCGACGAATTCTTGGAATGCTATAACTGAGATAAGCCAATTTTTTAGAGACTTTTGTACTTCTACGATTAAAGTTGATTCCATGAAACATCTAGAGTCAAACATTGTGGAGAAATTATGCAAGTTAGAAATGATATTTCCCCCTTCTTTCTTCAATTCCATGGAGCATTTACCTATTCACTTACCTTATGAAGCGAAGGTTGGAGGACTTGTTCAATATCAATGGATGTATCCATTTGAGAGGTTCCTTAATCATTTGAAAAAGAAGGTTGGCAACAAAGCTCGGGTCGAGGGTTCCATATGCAACGTTTTTTTGTTAGAGGAAATTTCAAATTTTTGTTCCCTATATTCTGAAGATCACATTGACACAAAGCGAAGGACTTGAAGGTTGGTGTGAATTCCGATAACCAACTAAATTCAAATATACCCGAGTTGTTCAATCACTACAAGAAAACAACATTCAGGCGACTGATATTGGCGACTAATTTCAGTCGCTAAAATGAATTTGGCGTCTGAAATCAGTCGCCAAGAACCAGTCGCAGTCATTAGTCGCCAAAAAAAATTCGGGCGACTAATTTCAGTCGCCAAATTTGGCGACTGAAAAAAGTGTCACCAAATTGGCGAAATGGCGACTGAAATCAGTCGCCCCAATTGGCGACTGAAAGCTGATGTAGTCGCCAAATTGGCGACTGAAATCAGTCGCCATCAATCGCCAAATTGGCAACTACTACAGCCATCAGTCGCCAATTTGGCGACTGATTTCAGTCGCTAATCAGTCGCCAAAAGGCCTTTTAATTTGCAAAAATACAGGGGGTTTGGCGACTGAAAGTAGTCGCCAAATGAACATTTCAGTCGCCAAAAAACCTGTGATATTGCAAGAAAAATTCTGTTTTCATCCTGCTATTTCGTTACCATACCATACCTGCAAGTATACTAGAAAACAACCATAATTTCACACATTTACAACAATACGATGTGAAACCAACATCCTTATATAGATCAAGAAAATTGTTTCAAGTTTACAAATCTTCTTAAACGTTAAAAAACCAAGTTTAAACAAGCACAAGTCACAAGTTTCTAAACTAATATCAGAAGCCAAGGGTCATATTGGGTTCGGCTTGCATACCACCACCTTCATTGCCTTCATCATAATCTCGCCGAAAGGGAGGCGGACCTTGGTTGCAGTTGTCGAACCTGCTTTCCCAAGCCTTGAATTTTTCTTTCATTATCCTTAATTCCTCATCCCTTTCCGCGTTTTTTCTTCTTTCTTCGTTGAGTTGGGCTTCGAGTTTTCCCACGACTCCCGGCTCATAGGTTTGTTTTGAGCTGGACGTCATTCTTCCCCTTGGAGTTTCGTAAAATACGTCCTTAGCCGACCCAATCCCGTAGACATTCCCCTTCTTGAAACCCTTTACCAAGTCGAACCAAATCTCGTTATCGGACTTGTCGGGTTGCCTAACTTTCTCGGCCAAAAAGGATTCCTACAAAATATAAACATTGTAATTAAAAATAGCTACAAAAATTGTTAAACATTCAAAAAAATGAACTTATTGTAAAAATCCAAAAATGGTTTGAAACTTACATATAATTCCTTATCTTTTGGTTTTATCCAATATCTTCTATTGTCTTGGAGTCGGGAATGGGTGTCCAGGAAGAGCTCCGGAGCCGTGGGCGTGTTAGCTTTTTTCTTCTTACCCTTCTAAAAGAAGAAATTAAAGACTTGTATAAGAAGATTTTAATAATAAAAAGAATTTAAGTTATAATTTTCAAATGAACGAAAAAGTGGAAATTATAACTTACACCCAAAACTAGGTCCAAGAAAGATCGAGATCCTGCGTGATGTGACGGCTCAGCCGCTCCATCTTTCTTTCCTCCTTTTTTATTTTTGGATGCTTGGGCCGACCTAGCCTGAAACTCCGGAGGTTCACGATATTTAAGCATATCTTCATATGCACCACCTACAAGTTAAATAAGTATTATAAAATATGATAAAATGTGTTAAATTATAACTATATACAAATAACAAAAACAATTAAATACCTCTCATATGCTCCGGCTCCTTCTTCTTCTTGACAACCTTATACATGTTGTCCCTTAACCGTCTAGTGCATGTCTCATTGTACCTTTGACGTACAATATACTCTAATCCGGCCGGCCAGTCAAATGTTTTCTACAATTTAAAAGGTAAGTATTAGTAAAATAAATTTTAATTGAAAACTATAATAATATAACAAAATATAAACAAAAATAATATACCCTAAAATTATTGAACCATTCCTCTTTTTGTGTAGAGGTAGCCTTTGTCCAACAAGTAGGAGCAACCCCCGTCATCTTCATCTTTGTACTTTGAGTACAACCGCGTACAACCTTTTGAGACAAAAACCTGAAAAATAAATTATGGAATAGTATGCATTTATGTTAAATAATGTAATATAATTATAAAATAATAAATTAAAGACATTGGTCGTTGTCTTACCAAAAACCCGCGGGATCAAGTATCATCTTCCCTTCCGGGGTGAACTGGATCTCCGATGTCTGATCCGAGGACTCATCGTCATTGGTCGATTCCTCGACCACTACCGGACTCTGCTGATCAATAACCTCCATCTCTTCCTCGTCGACTGAAGAAGTACTACTACGACGTCTGTTTGAACCGCCGCCACGTTGTCTACCTCGACCTCCTGTCATCTACAATTACACAAATATTCAAATTGTTAGAAACGGTTAATAACATAAAAATAAAACATAAACGTAAATTGTTAATAACATAAAAATAAAACATGGAAACATATCCAAGTATTATTTCATTAAAAGCTGATTAAAACACTAACAATCATCAAGAATAACCGTTAACTTCCAAAATCTACTACAGAAATAGTTAGTATTGTTTACTGTCTTCATGTCACTTAAGTCTATAAGTTCTCTATTGTCTTACAGCATACATTTGCAATTTTGATAGTCCTTTCATTACGTGCATCTATTGCAATAATGATTGCCCTCTTACCTTTCGCAACTCATATTGATTATGGAATTTATTTTTCATCAAGGAACTCTTCTAAGAAAATGGAGGGGTATGAGTGAAACAGGACACCCTGCCTAAAAAAAATGTTGTCCTTTCAGGCAGCCATCAAGATGATATATGAAATACGTTCACGACCCCCAAAGACTAACAAAACTGCATTCGATGGCTCTGCCATATCTACTTGGGATAAATTATGAGCACGTTCATTGAATTCACACAGTTTTGCAAAATTCAGTGCTCAATTCAGTTCAAGGAGCAAATTCGGAGTTCACAGTACACTACTGAATTCACATACAAAGCACTTTGACAATGTTCTCGAATGAACTCCTTCGCCATACAGGACGATTCGGTTTGAAGATTAGTCGTTTGAACCCCGAACCACACAACCATGAACCATTCGTCGCCAAGAAAGGATGAAAACTTCAAATATAATTAATAGTACTTAGGAAACTCAAACTTTGGACTAATTAGGGCGGATGAGACAAACTGACAAACACAAGATAGTTCTCCAATCTCCACATAATTTCCTAATTGTTAAACTCCCTAAAGACACTAACCAAAACCCCTATACTACCAACACAAATATTATTAACATACTAAGACTAATCAAAAAACACTAACCAAAACCCTTATACTAGCAACACTAAGACAAATCATGAAAATTATAAAAAACCCCATTACTAACAACACTAACCCAAATCAAAATTAACAATACCAACAAAATTAATACTAACAACACTAATAATATCAACAACACTACCACTAATCAAAAACCCCCAATTAATCTAAGGATTCAAATTACAACAAACATTTAACATCTAAACCAATAATCATCACAAATGTTTATATAAACATATAAAATCAACTAAATACAAGTAGAAATCACAAATTAAACAAACTAAATTAATTAATTGAAGGATTGAAATTAGAACAAATATACCTTCACCAATTAGAAGAAACAAAGCAACACAAGAAGAAGGAAAGCACAAAGATCCGGTGGAGCTAGTGTCGGAGTGGTGGTCGGAGAAGAAATGAGTAAAGTAGAGAGCGGATGAGTTTTGCGTGTTCTGGAATAATAGCCAATTTGGCGACTGATATGGTAGTCGCCAAATGGCTTATCAGTCGCCAATTTGTTTGCTTAAAATGATGGGGAAAAGCATTCAAGTGTTTCATTAATCATTACTACAGAACGTGGCAAAATACAAGCATACACCTCGAAAACGTAATTAGCTCACAAATATACTAATTAAAGTACAATAGTCACGTCAAATTGAGCTAAATTAGAGAGTAAACTCATATAAAAATTCTTTTGGCTCTTAGTAGCGCGTGTGAATCGGTCTACTGTTGTACTATTATCTCCACAATAGTGAGATTTGCTCTCCTTCCGGGTGGACGTAGCTAGTTATTTTACTGGTGAACCACGTATATCTGTGTGTCATCTTTATTTGTTATTCGCTATATTTTGTTCTTATCACCCTATTCAACTAATCGTTTGGGAACGGGACACCTCCGTTACAACACCCGAGTTACACAAGAATTATAGCGTATGGATGGCTACTTAATTCTCTCAAAATCGCCCATTGAGCGAGGCAATGAAAGAGGCTTCTACAATCTAGAACAAATGGTTATTAACCTCGTGAGCTTCATCCTTGTTAGAGATGTGTAATAAGTTTACACTAAGAAAGCTTGAGATGAATTTCATAACTGGAAGTAAAATGACCAGTAAAAATACCAATGGTTCTTCACTAAATAAAAGGAATATGTATAATAGTATAAGATAGTCTCATACAAGTATGTGTTGCAGGATGCAAAAAAAAATGAATTTGATCGATCAGAATAAGGTACGTCGTCTTCTAGCATCCCTTAGTTTTTCTTATTGGGGGGCCCAGTTTCACCTTCATCGGGCAGCTAGAGCTCTTCTATGGATCATTACCATATGCCATGCGAAACTTGTGTATAGTGCACTTTCTCTCCTAATAACTACTTTCGGCAATTACCCGAGTTCTCTAATATAACCATAGTGACATCTGTGACAATTTTTGGTGGGAAACCTGGGTGGATACCCGATAATCTAAACAAAGATCAACTCTCTAACTTCATGTGACTCTTGGCTGGTATCATAAGTAGAAGAAAACTTCAAAGAAATCTAGAGTTAATTGTAAGACTTTGCATGTGTTATTATGCATGTACATAAACGTTTTATGGTCATTCACTCTATCTTACGTAATTGTCACTCTTGAGATTAATCAAATGTAATTGTCGACGAATTCAAACCTTTTTTATATGAGCCGACTCTAAATCATAATTGGATCAACATCACTTTCTTGTTCTAATATATATCGCGTTTTACAATAAATCTCACTTAAAGTCAATCCAATATAGTTTTATTACCCGTGAAATTCACGGATTTAGTTTTGTTGTCTCGTTATTGTGCTATACAAACGCATATTTGTGATCGCACTCGCCTCGGTCCCAAAAAAAAAATTAATCAATACGTTTATTGCGATAATATAATCATCAAAATATATTTATGTTATGCATATGACCACAATTTACTAAACTTTGCCACGGATTAATAGTATTTTGCCACGAATATTGATACTTTTATTATTGTTTTGCAACAGTTATTGTTATTATTGTTGTTGTCTTTGATTTTTTTTCCTTTTTCTTATTATAGTCTCTCCCTCCAGTTTATGAATTATACATCAGAGGTAGTACATCTGATTATGTATTTTCTTATTAGCTTTATGAAAAACTTTTTGAATTTTATGTTAATGAATTTGAGTTTTACAATAAAGTTTTTGAACATGTTTATTTAAATATTAAGCTAAACAAATGTAACATTGCTAAAAAAACTATACATATAAATTAAATTAATTTTAAGTTTTTTCCATCAAAATATTATTATACAGTATAACTTACAAATTGTATATACTCGAAAAAAATATGTGTAGACTCAAAAAATAAAAAGGTATGAGGTATTACATATGATGTACAGTCATTTTTATGCTCTCAGTTACGGACTTACGGTCATTTGTTTATCTTTTATTGTTCTTTCGCAAAAACATTTTAACTACTTAATTAATTCGTCTTAAAAGATGTTTTTCGAAATCGACATTTCAATATTTTTATTTGTGAACTATAATTTAAGGTAAACTAGTCTTAAACCCGTGCAAATTGCACGGGTATGTTGTTTTAAACATTGTCATTAATATATTACCAATAAAGGAGTAGAAAACATGAATATGTTGTATGAAATTAGATTAAAAAATTTAAATTAGATTTTTATGCAATTAAAAGAGTTTAATAAAATGATAAAAAAAATTACCTTGTTGAAAATAATCTAAATCTAAACTTTTAAAAAGTTGAAATAATATGTGCTTATATTTGTTTTAAAGCAAAGTCTACCCAATGTGGTCAAATATCAGTTGTGTACGTTTAACAATTGATGATCAATTCAGTATTTCGTATAACGTTCTGATATGTAATATGTTACAAAAAAAATGTGTATTTTTACTAATATATGTTTATAATTAAAGAAAATAATTTTCCGTAAAAGTTTATAATCGAACTTGATCTGACTCTAACCCAATCAAAACCTGTATAAACTCGACCCGTACAAACCCGTATTATACAAATCTAAAATAAACCCACCCGTTTTTTTACTCAAACTCAAAATAAAAAAGCTCGTAACCTGTCCACCTAATAACCCATTTGACAGGTCTTACAGTCACCTTCTTCCAAACAAAGACCATTGTCAAATACTCCACCCAACCTAAAATGAGCCCAATTGACATGTGAAATAACCCTAACCCATATATTACCCAATTAACCTATATTATATATTATAATATTACCCAATTAACCTATATCTATATGGCTGGCAAATGACAATACACTCCCCTTTTTTGTTTTACTTTAACCGTAATTCTATTTTACCCATGTCTTACCACCATCATCCCCAATCTCCTTCCCCATTCACACCTCCTCCTTCCTCCTTCCTTCTTCCCACCATTTCCCATTTCAATATAGACTTAATTCCATTTTACTCTCAAGTGAGATTTTAGTCTACCGAAATCAATGTTTCAATAATCGATTGTGTTTTTCCATGTTAAATAACCAAGTTTATTTTCCGGTTAATTTTTATTTTGCCATTTTTTATCCTAATACTTTCTTCAACTTTTTTTTATGGTAATTTTTCTGATTTATTGATTAAGCCATCTAAGATTATTTTTAAGAATATGCATTTGTATTTTTTATTTTTCGTTTTTTAACTCATTTTTGTCGACATTAGTTATAAATCTTAATAGTACTATATTCTGCTATTAATATTAAAATTGATAGCATTATGCTATTAATAGTATAAAACATAATTTATTTTTCAAAAAAATATTTTTATATTTTCTAGTCATTTTTCTCATCTTTCGTTAATTAAGTACTTTTTTTTTCAATATTTATAAGTTGTAAATATTACTTAGTAATTTGGTTTTTAACTTTAATATTAATATTTACTTACCCGTAATATTAAAAAAAAAAAAAACAATAATGTGCCATTTTGTTAAATCAGAGTTCTTCATTTGTTAATTAATCTGATTTATTGTTTGTATATAAAATATGATCAAGTGAAACATAATTTTGGCAAGTCAAGCGGAATGGAATTTTTGTAAATATGATAAGCGGAATGTAATTTTCAATTGAAACTGGATTTTCTAATTTTATTAAATGTTAAATTAACAATTAACAATTCGACCGTCAATAAATTAAACTAAAGCTATGTTTTATTTGGCATGATAGGCGTGTTGTTACTTCAATTTGTTACTTATGCATTCCAAATAATTAATTCATATAAAGTAAGTGGTCCCTTCCAAATACTACTTTTAAGGAGAGACTGTCACATAGGATGTGTGGTTGTTGTTTTTATAAATTAGGATTGAATGATTAGCATTGTTTTGAAAGAATAGGCTGAGCACCATAAACCCATAAAACATAAATTTAAAATTTATTATAACAACCAAATATCAAGGTTTATTTAGTATTTGTTTTGATGTGTAATGATTGTTTAATTTACTTTTTATAATGAAAATACAAATTTTAATGATACAAACTATTTCTTGCTGGAATATATAAATTGATTTTGCTGTAATATATAAAGTTTTTGCTCAAAAAAGATGTCACAAAATTTACTTTTTGATTGATAGCTTAATCAAACTATAATCAACTCATTAATTTCTTATTTATACAGTATTGGTTGCCTTCTTTAAGTTAAAGTATTAGGAGTGTTCACATTACTTACTTTACTACGTTTATCTCATGTTGTAAATTAAAATTACTTGAGCATATTATGGATTATTAGGTAACAATAACGTTATATTGTGCACTAATCTTATTTCAAAAACATCAATCATTCCTAAAATCGGAAATTTCGATAAATAACTCCACGGAATTAATCATTATTTTTATTTAAAAGACATATTATTTATTTATCCTATTTTTGTATAATTTATTGAATTTCATTGGTAATAAATAAATGAACAACAACTTTATTTCTGATTTATCTGCATTGTTATGAATCTGGATCTAAAACATGAGCGAAAGATTTGTCATTATACGACTTCAAGAATTGAAAGATACTTCATAACTTGTTAACCGTAATAAAATTAAAAAATACAACACAAGTGAAATTAAGTTCATATCATAAACCAAAATAGAAATTGATATCTACGAATATATGAAATTCTTGCTGAAAAAGATGTCACCAAAAAAACTAAGAAACTGATGAGCAAAACATAGTACTCCCTCCCTCCTATTCATCACAAATTCTCATTTGTGACGGGCACTTTTCGTCACAAGCTTGTGACGGAGCAAATGTGACCATTTTTATGGAAAATGTAACCATTATATGACTGGTAACATTTTATGGATGATTACTTTTAATCATAAAATGGTTACATTTAGTCCGTCACAAGCTTGTGATCGTCACAAGAGAGACCAATTGCCTATTCATAATAACATTTCTTCTTTCCATTTTTATCTATTCACAATACCTTCCCCTTTCCTTTTTTTTGATAAATTTTTATACTTATTTTAATCACATCACCCCACAACAATACACCACAATACCCATACTTTATCTTATTTTAATCACATCACCCCACAATAATAATTATTTTAATCACCTCACTCCACAATAATACTCCACAATGCATTCTCTCTCTTCAATCACCTCACCCCACCACAATACTTTACCTTATTTAATGAGACATGCTTTTTCACATACGGATTTTACTCTTTCACATACGATTTTTACAATATTACCCTTGTCATTGTTTTTTCCATCTCTTCACCCAATCGATTTTTTCCTCCCTTCTTTCATCTCCCCTCACCACCAACCTCACCACCAAATCACTAACACCATCCCACCGTCTACTCCGTTCACCGACTCAGGCCAAGCTATTCCATGTCGGCACAACCTAATTATTGTTTACATAATGACAATTACAACCCAAATATATTTGATTAAAAAAACAAAGAAAAAAAGACAGCAACATCCCAGCCTCCCACCACCACCACCTAACCGGCTGACCACCAACACCAGACCACCAACACTTGACTACCAGACCACCACCTACGCCGACCTCCACGCCCAGAGAGACACACGGCTAATCTCCCTGCAATGCCCTCTCGCACTGCCCCATCTTTCGCATTCTCCGCCGCTTCCACCACCACCGACCACCACCTTGATCACGCACCAGCCCCTAACCACCGCGCACCACCCATTTAACCACGGTCCACCACCCATAAGCACGGCCCAGTGGTCCACCACCTGAACCACCATGCGTTGATGGATAACCGTTGATAAAAAAAGTGACCAATTAGTTTCATTAATTAACAATTAGTAAACCCTAATAGTTTTAACAAAATATATTAACAATTGTCCAAGAACATAATTTAATTCACTAGTTTGAACAATAAAATTCATTGTTTAATTTTAAACATTTAGATTTGATTTTAGAAAAATTCGTAACCTATAGACTAAAATTTGTTTAGGTTTAGAAATGGTTTAGAAAAAGGGTAGGATGTGGAAAATTAATGAAAAAGTGTATGTGAAAGAGTAAAGTTCGTATGTAAAAAAGTAATTCCGTATTTAATTACCCATCCTTAATTTTTGGTCAATTCTTAAATGGGGAAAGTTATTATGAATAGAAGGGAGTATTAGATAGTGGCTTCTAAGTATAGATAATTCTTTTAGAAGAGTTGTCTTCGTAGGAAAAAATGATTATACATCGGATGTACTACCTCAGACTAGTATGAATTTGAGTTTTTATGCATTTTTTTCGAGCTTTTTAAAGTTTATAAATTAAATTTTAAATCTTATATGTGATTTATTTTGAGTTTTATTGTAATTTTTTTGAGTTTGATGTTCAAATTAATGAACTCAAAAACTTAATATTAAAATTCATAATTTTTAATACTACACTAAAAAACTTTATCGTAAAGCTCAAAAACTACATTATCTGTGGTATTACATCAGATGTACAATCCACTTACTGGTCTTCGTACACCACTTGTTTTGCTCGATTCTCCAATTGCTCTAGACTTCTTAATCAATTTGCCATTATGTTTATCTTCCATTATTGTAACATAAGTGCTTAATACTCCATCATCCTGAAACATGTTGGTAAAAATGGCATTTTGTGGTGTCATGCAACTTGAAGAATTTGAAAGTTCTTTTTTTCATGCACTTGGTTGTCCTATATGGTAAGAAAAAGAAATTTTGGTATGAAAATCACATTTAGTGAAATAATTATAATTTAATTTAATCATATAATATGATGTACTACTATACCTTATATGCATAATACTTTTCCTTTCACCAAGCAATTTCATGTTTATCATTAGTTAAACTTATTGCAGTGTATGTCTTTTCATTTGGATTCATAAAATCTTGAAATAAATCAATAGTGATAACAAATGTTTTTCCAAGAAACCATGCAAGATTCCGTGGAACACCATAGCTGTAACCAACCTGCATAGTAATGAATAATAAAACACACATTCAAATGATCACAATTAATAATTCTTCTTATTTATGAAGCATTATTTAAGGCATAAAAATATATTGTACACTTGCCTTTTTCCTGTTTATGAAGCCTTTAAGTGTTGTTGTGTTCACGAAAGGCTCAATTTGGCTTTCATCTAAAATTATTTTAGCTCGGTGTTCATCATCGTTCATGATGTAGTTAGAGAAATTAGCTACATTAGTACAATTTTCCTCCACATAAGCAATGTAGTACTTGACATTATACCTAAAAAAATGAATTTATATATGAGTTGGAATTTATAATGAAATACAAATATTGAAATAAATGAGACTGCCATAATAGAACATTGGAATTGGGTTTAGAATAGGTTGGTTGAATCCCTCACAAAAATTTTTGGTGCATTTCCAAAAAGTGTCAACACCCAATGATGTTTTTCCATGACATTACCATATGTGTTATCATATCAACTGCTTTGTGCATCAAATTCAACAAAAGTTGCAAGTGTTTTGTACAGTCCACCCTAGCTAGATTATAAATTTTAAGCTACTTAAATTTATTATAATTTTAGAATTAAATTTTAAATTCACTTATTTATATACCTTTGTTGCTGTGTTGATCTCCTTGATTGTTTCGAATCTATCTTCAATTGGATTTGCTCTCATTTAAGAATTGGAATGTATAATACACAAACTTCTTTTTGGATCACTTTTGCATGCCTCCACTCCATTAATTTCGGGATTCATGTAGATACGTGTTTTGTTTTACATTGTCACAATATGAACTTCTCCTTTAAAACAAATAAATAGAAATAAATATTGTCATTAACGTGAAAATTAAAAAAGATTTATATATATATTGTCTTAATTGTTGTAAGGTAGAGTGCATGATAACAAATAACAATAACCACTTCATCCCCCTCGTGTGACACACTTTAATGCAATGGTTGGCCGTGTGTTAGGCTTTGAGTTTGTTGCAATGATGTTTCGAATTTGATTGATGTATTTCCCAAACACGTACAATGGCAATGTTTGATTCCTACATATATACACCAATAAATTAATAAGATGAAAGAAATAACTCTATACTATATAGCATAACATAAGATACTCACTCTTTATCAATAAGATCTATGTGTGTCCATTCGTTTCCGGCACGTGAAACTGAAATTGGGTATGACCTTTCTAACACCCCAGTGACATCTGAAATAATTATAGTGTTTTTTTTTTTTATTAAAATTGAGGTTTGATTTTTATTTCATAGGACGAAGAGTAAGAATTTTTGTGTTACCTAGGTAAGCGTTCTCTGGTATCTTGTCTTCCATAATGTCTCTGAAAGTTTCAAACTTGAAACCGTATTTTGGTATTTGTGGGCAAGTTATCTCCGAAACGTAGGTGGATGGGTCGAACCATATTCTGAAACTATGCTTCGTAACGCCTAAAAAGCAATCATTTTTGCATGTAATAAAGTTTTCAATACTGTATGTTTGCCCTTCATTGATTTTTCCGTTGAAGTTGTTCAACAATGACCTCATTATGCTTACTTGAATTTGACTTCTCTGAAAAATATTTAAAAATATAAAAAGTTAATATGATATTAAATTAAATAAATGAGTTCAAAATTCATAATGGAAAAAATTTAACCTTCTCATCCATTAACAGTAATTCGATGTCATATATGTCTTCTTTCTTGGAGACACTTTCGTTATTCCATATACACACAACTCTCACTTTTAATTCAATGTTTTTGATATTTGTATACAACTCTGAAATCATTGTATTTGTTTGTGTTTCCATGTTTTACATATGAAGAAGAGGTTGATGTTTGGTGAAAATTTTCTGTTGTTTAGTTATATATATAAAATAAATGATGGCTTTGCATACAGTAGTTGGATAGTTGGAAGTTGCTATTGTAGTGAAGTGTTATTTCAGAATTATTTAATTGTAAAATATGTGGAGCAGGGGATTGTGGCAGTTACATATTTTTTTATTCCTAAATGTGTGAGATTATGCAGTATTTGTGAAGTAGAAGTACAAAATTAACTGTATAATATACAGTATTTATACGGTGTAGGCACAATAGGTATACATTATTTATACGGTGGATGAACACATTTTACACAGTATTTGCACAGAATTTATAAAGAATTTATACAGTATTAATACTGAATCTATACAATATTTATACATTATAATATACTCCCTCCGTCTCAATCATTTGTTGGCCTTTGATTAAAATACTCCTCACAAAGAATATAAAAGGCTGGGACGGAGGGAGTACAGTATTTATATGGTGAGAGCACAGAATTGCAACACATCAACCCACTGAATTGTGGTTGATTTACAACTGCTTTTATGACTTTTGCTTTAATAAATATAATAATTTTTTTCAAAAGACCCTTTTTATATATTGGGCCATAGCTTAACGCTTTAGAACATGGCCTCTTAAATTTATTTGACGGCTGTATATATATATCGTAAAACATAACTTTCGCGGGGTTGAATAGCTACAAACTTTGAACGACAATGGGAGAAAACGACGATATTGATTTTGATGTGAGGTTTCCTGGACAACGTTATCATTCAAAAGATGCTCCCTACAATTTCAGGAATTCCGTCGATCCAAGATTTGCCCAAAGTAGGATCGACATGTTTTTCTCTTCTGATTCGTATGTTTTTAATTCTACTTTTCTCAAACCCTAATTTTTTTGCTCAATTTGTATTCTTAGATTAATTTCTTAATTTATGTATCAACTGATGTGTATGGTTTCTTTTTTTCTGCTTCAATCATTCTTTTCTGGAACCCTAAAATGTACCCCCTTTGGAAACCCTAAGTTTTGGTTCAATTTTGTACCATCAAATGCAATTTTCTAGTATTATTTTGTATAATCTGATGTGTATGTTTTGTTTTTGCTTTAATCATTCTAGTCCGAAACCCTAATCACCCCCTCCGAATAATTTCCCTCTTTTCCAAACCATAATTTCCCCCTTTTAAAACCCTTATTTTGTCAAATGTTGTATCGTTTCTTTTTTTTTCTGCTTTAATCATACTCTTCTGGAACCCCAAAATTTCCCCCCTTTTCGAAACCCTGAGATTAATTTGCTCTATTTTGTATCACCTGATGTGTGTGTCTGTGTTTTTTTTTGGCTGTTTCAGATTCCTGCATGTTTTTTCATGTTTTAATCATACTTTTTTGAAACCCTAATTTCTCTCTATTTTGTATCAGATCCGATTCAGATGCAGACGAGTCATCGGGACGCGTGGAAGTAATTTTTCCGACAAAGAAGAAGAAGAAGAAGAAGAGGTATTATATCCAATTAAGTATTTTTTTATCAGAATATTGTGTATAAAAAATCAGGTTGAAATTCTGAGTTGTATTTGTTTGATTAATCATCTGCAGGAAGTTGGAAGGCACCTGTGGAGATTCTAATCCCGGAACTGGGTAACTAATTGCTATTCCCTCTGTGTTAGGGTAATTTATGTATAATTAAATATTTACAACACAAAAGTATTTCATTTATTTTGATTGGTTGATGATTTCGCTTTTTTACTAGTTTGTTTTAACTCATTTGACTGTGTTGTCCAAATTTTAATTCGGGAGGGAATATGTGGATTCATTTATTTAGATAAGTGTGGTGAAATGAGTAGAGGAAGGAGTTTTAGGTAATGATTATCACGGTAAATCTAGTTCTATTTGTGTCGTCTTTAGATGGGACTCATTCTATAATTTGTGAACAGATGTGGAGTTATGAAGTCGGGTCCGGGGGAGAGCTCTAACGAGGAGCCTGCTAAGCTCAATATCAAGCCTCCTTTCAACAGTTTCAAGTACGTACATCAACCCCCCCTCCCAGCATCTGTTTACTGTAGTCGTATCTTCTCACCCCAATTGAACTTTTGTTTGATTGATGCTTTCGCTTTTCTCTTCTTTTTTTATGAGATGAAAGTATTTTGTTTATTTTGATTGATGCCTCCGCCTTTTTACTAAGTTGTTATCCACATTTTAATCAGGGAGGGACTACTCCATTCATTTATTTTGATAAATGTAGTAAAATGAGCATAATGGATGGATTATTATGATATTGACCAATATTTGTTGTGGCCAATCTAGTTTCATTTGCGTCGTCTTTAGATGAACTCATACTGTTATTTGTGAACAGACTCGAAAGTATAGAGCTGTGCTCGACAAAGATTTCTGCGGAGGAGGTTGCAAGGCTGATTTATAATAAAAATACTCCTTTCAAGTATGTACGTCTATCCCACCTCCGGGCATTTTTTTCTGTAGTCGTAATTTCTTATGGGTCAACAGGAATCAAATTTCTTTGTCTTGTTGAACACAAGGAAAGAAAAGGTTGCTTTTTCAAACATCCGAACCCCTCATACCTATCTTCCCATGACAGATGGTTATTGATGTTGTTGACTTGTTGCTCCTGCTGTATCTCTTAAAACCATTGGGTTCTTGCATTTAATCCGCTCTTGGAGCTTGTGGACTCCTTGCAAATTTAGTACTTTCTTTTAATAAATGGCTTTCAGAGTACGCCATAAGGAGATGTTAAAGAAGGATAGGAAAGAGTGGGAAGATAATAAGGAGCGGATATTTCGTGATATGGATATTGGTTGTGCAAAAGCTGCAGTAGAATTCTACAACAAGAAACACGTATGTTTGTATTATTTTTATGCTTATTCTTCTTTCTTGCTTCTCCATGCTCTGTGTAATTTCCGGCCCATATTTGTTTTATCAATTGTTTTATCCGTTCTTTTTCTTTTTGCAGGGCACCGACTATAAAATTGTTGAAACCCTCGGAAGCTATTCTGCAATGTTTCATGGAATTATCTATCATTGCAACTTCAGAGCTGAGCGTGAATGTGTAATCAATTCTGGAAGACGCCCCTCTCCTAAACTCTTCTTTGCCGAGTTACTTAATCAACTTGATTCTGATTCCGTCAAGATGTGTGTTATCTTGGATAGCCGTGATCCTTGTAAGTCTCTCAGAAGTTTTCTATGAGCCTTATATAATTGCTATGGTGCTACCTTGTGTCTGTTGCTGGGGGATGCTTTTATGGATGCCTGTTCTTCCTCCTAATGGTATATAGTTAAACTTATTATATGTGCCAAGGATTAGATCATCCAAGCTAATTCAGCTAATCTTGCGTAGATAGTTGTTGCTTAATTTTTTTTCCAATCTTTTAGATTTCTCAAACTGCTGAAATAATGGGCAATTGCATTCATCACACATGGCTGATAAAACAGCAATATATACGCAACGTGATTAAAGAACTGGCTTGAAATGTTTCAGCTCAGATACCTATGTATTCCTGGTTTTGGTGATATATGGCATGGAAAATATGTGGTCTGCTTGTATTGTGCCTCTCTACGAGATACAAAATGCATACGGTTTGAAGCCGTCGAAGCCGTCTTATTTTAGATTTTTCAGTTGTTTTGTTTGCTGCCGTACTCCTGTGCTCCCCTTTTCTTTGTCCACTTTTTCACTCTGCTTTCTTCTCTCGCTTTTACTTTTACTTGGTATCTTCTGTTTTCCTGCTTTATCTTTGCTATGCCACTTTGCATTGATATTCTCCCGTATAACGGTTCTTTCCCTTTGGTGGTGGTGATGGTGGTGTTCCCTAGTTATACTTCATTATGAGACCATTCGTATTTATTTTCCAGTTTTATTCTTTAATCAATCCCACATGATTGTTTAACTTTATAAATTCAGGTTACCGTTTTCCCCGTGCCTGTAAAATGTGTCCTGATCTGCTGTGGCATCCTGTCAACCACGTAATTAATAGTTGGATTGAGGAGAAATGAGTGGGTGATACTGCGTGGTTGCTCGCAAACAGCCGGTAGCTCGCCAACAAACGGTTGCTCGCTTACAGACGTGCTTAGAGGTGAACCGGCATTGTATAGACCAGGGTAAAAGTCCACTTATATTATGGCTTTTTAATGTTGGTTCATCGGGAAACGGTCGATAGATACTATGGAAAACTTATTTAACACTAGCACTAATACCGTCGGAAGGACGAGATCTTTGTTACATAAAATCATTAGAGCAAATGTTATCTTCTTGTAGTGTATTAAAATGTGTGACTAGAGCAAATCTTTTTGTACATTTCTAAAGCTCGCAAACAGTCGATAGATACGCTTTGGGTCAGATTATTGATCCCATTTCCTTATACCTAAAGCAGCTGTCATCTCATCTACGGAACCTTGAGTTTTTGTCATCTCTTAAAACTCTTTAAAACTCTATCTTCTGGGTCATCTTTGTTACATAAATTCACTTTAAATTTGGTCATGATATCAGAAGTTTTAGAAAATCTAAATGTAGTATGGTGTAGCTGTGAGCAAAATCAGAGATCAAGCTTCAAACCGAGTTCTAACATTATGGTTAACTTGCGTAAAAATCACTTTAGATTTGGTCATGGTATGTAAACTCCCTTTACTATATTTGTCCTTCGGGAACTTTCTCGATTATGATATCACTTTAGATTTCTTGTATTATTAACGAATCATTTAAATATGCATCTTTGGTTAAATTTGGTTTGAATCTAGTTCCTTTGTTAGTACATAAAAAACTTCATCAAATCTGGAGACGGCGGAGTCTGGATGACTGGATACAGTGTAGTTGTCTGACATGACTACTTTATTCATGTTGATATCAGAAATTTTGGGTCTAGAATAAATTGATTTCTTTGCAAAACAGTTTTGAGGGAGCAGAGGATCCATATAGTAGACATTACACGGTAAGGACTACACTTGGGTGGATGAAACGGTGACAGTAAACTTCGAATAGTATTTTCTTACATTATGAAGGAAAAGAGTAAGTGAGATAATGTATCAGTCAAAAACCAAAACTCAAACAAAATTTGCAGTGACAGAGCTCGAGGTTAATTATCGGCAATAATATAAGACACGACAACTGTGATGTCGTCAAGCTTGCCTCCAATATAACTCAAACCAGCATCATGTGCAGCTGCAGCAAAAGGTGATTTCCGATGGCAATCTTGAGCTTTCTGTTGTGCTAGGTTGGCTATATTTTGTGCTGTTATATGTGGCTCAACACCTTCTTTCATTGCTTCAACCACCAAAGTAGCAATCTCGTTATCAAACATGTTGTCAAATAATCCGTCAGTGCCAGCAACTAAAACATCCCCTGGAGCAACTGGAAATGTGAAGACCTGTGTAAATCCAACAATACCTTCTATCAAAACAATACTCCATGGGATTCTATAAATTAAAAATTAGGTTGACAATGTTCTCAAATCTAAATATTTGAACCAGCAGAATTTAGAAGCTCGGAACCATTCCCGAACCTAATCAGCCACGGAACCCTGCAACGCTATACTACGCACAGAAATCGCATAACTAAAAATCCAGGGACAAGGCAACGCTGTAGAAAGACTCAGATATCCCTTCCATGAAATGGGGTTCCAGAAAACCAGGTTCATGAAAGTAAACTTTGAAGTCTCAAGGCTAGCACAGTAGAGAAATGCATTCAATTATAGCCTCTATTGCGCTCATTTAACCACCCACATCGACACGAGATCCAATTATGCATGAATATTCTACA
>JAIUZE010006436.1:0-79915 GCA_022085475.1 Heliosperma pusillum | reverse complement strand
ATAAAAGTTTTTAAAATACCGTATTTCCGACTAGACGGGGTAATTTCATCTTGACCAACTATGATAGATGGGGTAAATCCGACTAGACGGGGTAATTTCATCATGCTTGTATGTTTTATATTTCCGCATTCGCGAGGGTTGTCACATCCATTAACTCATTCACCACCTCAATCTGGTCTGCTGCTGGCTCCTCTATCCTAGTATTCCTCACATGGCACAAAATCATTGAGTAACCCTTCCTCGGGTACGTCTTCAAGGTAATCGCCGCAATCAACTTCACCTTAGGCTTCACAACAAACCCACGGTACGACAATCTAACTCTCTTGTGACCCCTTAAGATACTTTCTTTTGATGACAATCTATATTCGCCTTATACTTCCCCAACCAATCCATTGCGACAATAATTTCAAACTCATGTAAAGGAAATTCAAATTAGTTTACAGGAAAGTCTACCTCCCTCACAATCATTGACACTCCCCTGAAAAGTTTACAACAAGATACAAAATCCCCATACGGTATGAATACCTCATCCTTTACAGACTCACTCTCCCCAAGACCCAACAACAAAGCATGGCTTTTAGACACAAAAGAATGTGTCGCCCCCAAATCAAACAAAATAAAAGACAGAACATGATGAACGAGAAAAGTACCAGTCACAACTTGATCATCATCCTCTGCTGCCTGCTTGCCCATCATGAAAAACTTGCCACTGTTCTTCTGACCTCCACCCTGCACTGTGCTAGCTGACACCACAGACTTCGATGCCGAACTCTGATTCCCATTGTTGTTCGGTCGCTGGTAGTTCCCTTGATTGTGGTTATAGCCACCACCACTCACGCCTTGGTTCTCCTGTCTGTTCCATGACCCCGCTGGTCGATTGCTCGCCATGCTCTGAGAATAACCTCGCTGGTACGAAGACTGATATCCTCCACCCTTACCCGAAGTTGGACACACATACTTCTTGTAGCCAAGGACACAACAACCTTGGCATCTTAACCCAGAAGCCTCGCCAGATGCGTGCCCATCATTCCCTCTAGACTGCTTTCCCCCTCTATAGCCACCATCTCCAGAGTAAGGTCGGGTTTGAGAAAAGTTACCTCTCTTATAGGTAGAGTTACCTCCACCTTCACTAACCGACTTCCTCTTACCTCTCATAGCCTCCTTAGCTTCTCTTCTCGTCTCTGATAACCGTTCTGCATGCCCAGATTTCTCATAGTGTTGTACCTATTTTATAGTTTTGATAATGACATGTGTTTACTTGATAATGTGCTTTAATTGATATATCATATGCGTGTAATTGTGTGCTTTAGTCTTATCATAGCTAACAAAAATCACAAGGAAGAAAGATCAAAGTTATAAGAACTTCAGACATAACTTTGACAAGTTCTGTGAGACAAAGTTATAACAACTTCAGGAATAACTTTGGAAGTTTCCATGGAAGTTATAGCTACCCAGTCATAACTTTAAAGAAAAACGCTTCAAGCAAGATCTACCTCAAATAACACAAGATTCAAGATGGAGGATCTTTGTGATCAAGATGAAGAGATGATCCGTATACTGAAGATCTTTGTGAAGATTAGATAGTATAGGTCGTCATTCGGTAACTATTCCATTCGAGTGATTTTAAATTCAAAGTTATAGCTTTAGCCTATAACTTTGGATGATAAATGTTGATGCATGATTTTGGAAATAAAATGTTTTAAATGTTTTCAAATGTGAAAGAGTATTTTTATATTTATCAAAAGTTTTAATAGAGAATATATTTATGAGATTCTATTGGTTAGTAATACAACTTATGGCCTTATGGGTTGTCATGCTACCTAGGGTTTCTAATATATTCTATCTCAATTTGTTGTTCACCTAATAAGCCCACCTAGGGTTTGAGCCACCTAGGGTTTCGTGGAAACCTAAGATTGTGCCTCCTAGGGTTGCGTGCTCCTAGGGTTTTGTGTAGCTAGGGATTTCGGTCTACCTAGGTTGTTTTCCTTGTTGAACTTAATCTAGGATTCTACTATATATTTACAACAATATTTTGAGATATTAAAGATAAATATATTTCTAAAAGATAAATCAAATAATATTTTGAGATAAAGATTTATCTAAAAGTAAATATAATTTTAAGATATTAAAGATAAATATCTTTCTTAAATATGAAGCTAGGGTTTTAAATCTCCTATGCTTTTATTATAAATATTCCTTCACATCTCATTGTTGAATTACACGAGTATACACGACATACATACATACTTGAGAATTTTCCAAAATCGTTTTAAAGGAAACCTTGAGCAAAATATTTATTATTTTTAGTGTATATTTTTCAAAAGAGTCGTGCATCAATTATTAACAATCGCTTGCGTGAAATACGTTATTGGATAATAGTACATCACATAATCTTACAATTCTTTAACGAGAATATGTGTGAGTTATATTGTACTTTCTTATTAACGTAAGATAGTATAGAGTATTTAGCGATACTCACCTTGAGTTATAATCATAGTTTATTATACGAGTGGGTTGATAATTTTTGTAATCCGTAGAAAGGTACTAAAAATAATTAATCGAGAATAGTGGACGTAGGTTTTAACGTGTGAAACTGAACCACTTCAAAAATCTGTGTGCCTCTCTCTACTCTCTTTACTTTTCGTTATTTCGTTACTTACGCTTACTTTGATTAATTAATTAGTTGAATTTAATCTATAAGATCAAATAATTAATTACATATCATATAAATCGAAAAAGTGGGGCTAGTTTTTAATACTCAATTCACCCCCCCTCTTTCGTATTCGATCAATAGACTCTACACATAGGCTTCCTTAGGGTCGGCAGCTACCTCCGTAGGTAGTTTGTTCATGACCCTAAAGATTAATACCTTCAAGAACTTCTCAGCTAAAACCTTCTGGCTCCACTACATATCATCGGCATAGCTCGCCAACTCCGTGAACTTGTTGTAGTAGTCTGTCACCGTCATCTCCTCGGTCATTTTGAACGAGTCGAACTCGCTCCTCAGCTTTCCTCTTACATGCTCCGGCACAAACTCAGTCCTTATCTCAGCCTTAAACTATCTCCATGGTATTACTTCCTCCCCATTCTCAATGAAGTACTCCTTCATAGCAAATCTGTCACGAAACTACCACTTTCCCGCATGACCCCTCAGGTAGAACGCTGCTTGGTCTACAAACAGATTCTCCGGGCACTTGACGACCTCGAAAATACTCTCCCTTTCACGGTGCCAATCATCTAACAGATGCGGTGCACCGGTACCCTCGTAAGTAGTGGGTCAATGACGGGCACACTACAAAACGAACTCGAGAAACTGATGGCTTTTCAGACGGGAAAAAAATTTCGTCAGTAATTTCGGCAAACTGACAGAATACTGACGGAAAAATAATCCGTCAGTGGAAAATGGCGCGTTGACTAAGTCAAAGGCGGCAAAATTAACTGACGGTCACTTACGGAAAAGCCGTCAGTAATATCAAATACTGACGGAAAATCCGTCAGAAAAGTCAAACTAAATAATATCTCTAGTCAAACACAACCCCAGTCAAACAGCTATCTGACGGAAAAACTGTCAGTAATATACAGTACTGGAGGAAAATCCGTCAGGAAAGTCAAACTTACGGATTTTCCGTAAGTACTTAATAATACACAGTCAAATACAGAATCTAGTCAAACAGACTTTTGACGGAAATTCCGTCAATAAGGTTTTCGAAATTTCGGGAACCTGACGGAATTTTCCGTCAGTATTCTTCTGTTTATGTAAAAATCATGCGACAAACTCCGTCACTCCGAAATCAATTTTTCCCCAAAACCTAACCCCCAAATCAATTTAATCTGAAGCTATCCTACTGCGACTACCTCCAGCTACCACTTTCCGACCACCACATTCTTGGTAATTTTATTTAACTCCTTCATTCTCTCTATTTTCTCCTTTTGTTACTTAATATGTTCCTTATTAGTTTGTTTGTTGTAGATCCGACGACCACCACTAGCTACCTCCGACCACCACTACCACTTAATATGTTCCTTGGTTTAGGTTGGAGTGATAAGGACCCAATGGAAGAAAATTAATTTTACTTGTTAATATATATATATATATATATATATATATATATATATATATATATATCATATATATATTCTATATATATATTATATATATATATATATATATATTTAATATATATATATATATATATATATATATATATATATATATATATATATATAGAGGAAAGATCAATTGAGTCCACCCCATCTCCTAAAGTCCTTGAGTCCTCATCCTAACCATTGGATGAGACAAATAAAGAGACAAGATTTCATCTCAAGGGAGAATATGGAGGGATGAGAGTGAATTAAAATGAGTGGATGTGAGTGAATCTGAAATCATTCACTCACATTCACCATTTTCAATCAATTTATCTCTCTAAAACTCTCCCTTTTCTCACCACCCACAACCACCCGTCCCACCACACACAATCACCAACTATGACTCCTTCACCCACAACCACCACCAAAATGGGCGGCCTTCTTCCACCATTACTAAAGTCCACCTCCGGACAGTACCCCACCAGCGACGCCACCCCACGCCACCTTTCTCCCCTTCTTTTTTTTTTAGATCTATCCACTTCCTCCTCCTCCTCTTGCCGCCACCTTCCGGCCACCCACTCTGCCTCCTCTCCCGACCATCGTTTCCCTCCTCCACTTTTCTTTCCTCTTGTTCTTCCCTCCTACAATTCAAGGCCGACGATGGACAGCCGCCGCCACTGCCGACCGCCGGCCTCCCTCCTCTCTCCTTCTATCCTCCCGCCACCCTCCCTCCTCCTCTCTTTTCTTTTCAGATCTTGGTTGCTTAGTTGTTGGGTTGTGTGTTGGGTTGTTTATTTCAGATCTGGGGTAGTGTGGGGTGCGGTGGTGGTCGTCTAATGGTGGTGGTCGCAGTGGGGTGAGGTGGTCGTGAGTTGGGGTTGTGGAGGGGATGTCTGGGCGAGGTGGTCGGGGTGGTTGCTGGGCTCGGGGGTTGGGGCTGTACAGGGGGTGTCGGGGTGGGGTTGTGGGGTCTCGTGGCTTGGGAGGTGGGTGGTACGTGTCGGTTGTGTCGGTGTCAATGTCGTTATTAAAGTTACATGGATTGTATATTAGAGTTACATGGATTGTATATTAGAGTTACGTAATTTTATATGACTTGTGTAAAACAAATGACTTTAAAGGATTAAAATTACACCCATTAAGCATTATAGTTACATTCGTAAATCATTATAGTTACACTCATAAAGAATACATTTAAATATAAAAGTTTCAAGATTTTATTACATAAATTCAAATTTTATAGTGAAATGTCATAAAAGTGACAAAAGTTACATTTCTTAAACATTAAAGTTACACTCATAAATCATTACAGTTACACTTATATAACATTGGATTTACATATAAATGTGTGAAAATCTATCTAATCATATTAATTACATAAATTAATACATTTATATTGTAAATCGACTCAATATGGCTAAAGTTACACTCGTTAAGCATTAAAGTTACACTCGTTAAGCATTAAAGTTACACTCATAAAGCAGTGAATTTACATATAAAAGTGTAGAACTTACATTTTACATAAACTAAAACTTTTATATTAAAAATAGCCTAAAAATGACTAAAGTTACATTCGTAAAGCATTACAGTAACACTCGTAAGCTATTAAAGTTACATTAAAATAAATATTGAAGTTATTGATAAAAGTAGTGTTATAATCACATTATTACATAAATTACAATTTCATTGTAAATAACAAAAAAAACAAATTAAAAATACACTAGTTAATCATAAAGTAACACTCTTAAAACATTACAGTTACACTCATAAATTGTGTTCGAATATGAAAAGTTCATTTTTTTTAATTCAAAATCTCATTCAAATCTGACTTTGTATGCACCAAATCTGACTTTGTATACACAACCACCTTACAAGTTAAAGTTACACATTTGTTGGTTGAAGTTACACTTCTCTCTAGCCAAATAATTGTGTGGCTAAGAATAGGACTCAAGGACTCACCATATATGGTGGACTCAAAAGAACTAAGCTCTATATATATATATATATATATATATATATATATATATATATATATATATAGAGCTTAGTTCACTTGAGTCCACCATTTTCTTAGAGTCCTTGAGTCCTCATCCTAGCCATTGGATGAGGGAGATGGATGGCTGAGATTTGGGAGATTAAAAAATACACTTATCACTAATTAATTATCTATGCACTAATTAATTAACTTTCTCTCTCTAGCTTTTAATTAATCACTTTTTAAACACTTTTAAGCACTTTTGAGCACTTTTTAGCTGCTGAGATTTATGAGTGTAACTTTGATGCTTGCGAGTGTAACTTTAATATTTTAGAGTGTAACTTTAACTTTTTAAGGCGGTTTGTTGTAAAAATTTGAATTTAAACAATTTTAACACCTTACGAGTGTAACTTTGATGCTTTTCGAGTGTAACTTTAATATTTTCGAGCGTAACTTTTAATTTTGAAGACGGTTTTGTATATAATAATTTGAATATATATAATTTTAACATTCTACGAGTGTAACTTTGCTGCTTTTCGAGTGTAACTTTAATTTTTTTGAGACGGTTTTGCATACAAAAATTTGATTTTATATAATTTTAACATTTTACAAGTGTAACTTTGATGATTTACGAGTGTAACTCTAATATTTTACGAGTGTAACTTTAGTTATTTTAGGTCATTTTGAGTGGAATTTTTTGAATTTTATTACATGTTGAATTTATGTAATTTACTATAAATTTAGTCCTTTATGAGTGTAACTGTAGTCCTTTATGAATGTAACTGTAGTCATTCATGAGTGTAACTGTAATCCTCTAAGAATGTAAATGTAATACTTTATGAGTGTAACTATAGTCCTCTATGAGTGTAACTGTAATCCGACCACCACAAACCAACCCACACTCTCAAAAAAAGTAGATTTAGGAAAAAAAATGAAAACAAGAGTAAAAACTAAAAAAAAAAACAGATCTGACATCAACAAGTGTAACTTTTAAGGTCATTTTTATGTTACTTTAATAGTGTTACTTTAATAAATACTGTGTGTTACTTTAATAGATGATATATGTGACTTTAATAAATAAAATGTGTAACTTTAATAAATTAAATGTGTAACTTTAATAAATAAAATGTGTAACTTTAATAGACGATATATGTGACTTTAATAAATAAAATGTCTAACTTTAATAGACGATAAATATGACTTTAATAAATAAAATGTGTAACTTTAATAGAGAATTTGTGTTACTTTAATAGAAGTCATTGTCACTCACACCTTTTTTTTCAGATCTAGAAATAAATAAAAAAACACAAAACCAAATCCTAAAATAAATAAAAAAAACAAAAAAAGAAGAGAGGATTAAAAGACTAAAAGAAATTTGAAAAAATTATATCTAAAAAAGTAGATCTAAAGAAATTAGATCTAGAAAGGAACAAACAACAAATAAGAAGATAAAATAGAAAGAAAAAAACAAACAAACAATAAATAAATAACTAGATCTAAAGGAAAAAAAAAAAAAAAAAAAAAAAAAAAGCAAACAACCAGCCCCACAACCAGCTTCCCCGACACCCACCAGACGGAGGAGAGGAGGGCGGGGGAGAGAAAGGCGGCGGATGAGGACGGCCGAGCAGGAGGACAGGAGGAAAGAGAAGGACGGAGGAGAGGAGGTGGTCGGCAGTGGGTGGTGGCGGTGGAGGAGATGCGGCATAGGGAGTGGTCGGGTATGGTGGTGGTGGTTGGGTATGGTGTTTGTGGTGGGTAGTGATGGTGGTGGTGGTCGGGTATGGTGTTTATAGTGAGTGGTGTTGGGTGGGTGGTTGGTGAGAGGAAGGGAGAATGAGATATTTATTTGGGTTTTGAATTATTTGATTTTTAGAGAGATATGGAGGAATGATTTTATGATTGATGAGAGAGAAGTGGTTGGGTGGAAAATGTTTTATATTGAATTAGGGTGGAGATTAGTAGTTGTTTAGTAAAGATGAGAGAGAGTGAAAAATTAGGCCATTAATCCCATTTTGAAGCATCAATCTCAGCCATCCATTTCCCTCCATCCAATGGTCCAAAATAGGACTCAAGGACTCTAAGGGAATGGGTGGACTCAATTGATCTTTGCTCTATATATATATATATATTTATATATTGGTAATAATAAATGTTTAATTATTGTGTGTGATAATTGATTATCATTGTTGTTAATTAATATAATTTATTTATATGACATATATATATATATATATTGAAATGTAGATACATAATAACATGAAAAGATTAGAACGACAGTGGATGTATGAAAAATTAGACGAAAAAAAGAAACCCAAGCTGATATTTGCAAATGGGGTGAAAGAGTTTATTGAATTCACGGAACAATCTAGCGAGTTTAAGGATTTAGGCGGTGAAATGAGGTGTCCATGTAAGAAATGCGATAACTTAGCTTTTAAATCGAAAAGGGAGGTTCAAAATCATCTACGGTCGAATGGTTTTACTGATAATTACTTATGTATGGAAGTATCACGGTGAGAAACTGGCTACCGAAGAGAGTTCAACTAGTATCGTAGTTAGTGAGAATCTTTATCTGGAGTTGGTTGAAGATGCATTACGTGATAATGTTGAGCAAATAATAAAGGCTCGACTTAATCCCGACGACCTTAGCGATGAAGAAGTTCGTTATACCTCACATCCCTAAGTTTCTTCCTTTTTTAGAATGTTAAATAAAGCCGAACAACCAGTGTATGAGGGAAGTAGTATGAGTTTGTTGCAAGCGGCTGCTAGGTTGGTAGCACTCAAATGTGAGAACAACTTATCTCTTAGATGCGCCAATGGTTTTATGTCGTTCATTAGTGACATTATTCCAAAAAATAATCACATGGCGCGCAATTTTCAAGAGATTAAGAATTTGCTTAAGGGACTCCAACTACCCCATGTGAAAATCGATGCATGTCCTACCGGTTGCATGCTTTTTTGGGAAGAAAATGCTAATCTTGGGGAATGTACCAAATGTCATGCCTCTCGGTATAAAGGTAAAAAGAATTTAAGTGCCGGAAGCGAATACCTTCTAAACCACTGACTTATTTCCCGCTTGCGCCAAGGTTACAACGACTATTTGCAACCAAACACATAGAAGGTGAGATGAGTTGGCACCATAAAAACTCTTGATTAAGAGAAAAAGGGACAATGGCATACCCAAGTGATGGAGAACCGTGGAAACATTTCGGTAGAGAGCATCCAGAATTTGCAAGTGAGCCTCGCAATGTTCGCCTAGGTTTGTGCACAGATGGACTTTCACCTTATGGCCAATTCGAGAAGTCTTACTCGTGTTGGCCCGTGATTGTCATCCCGTACAACTTACCCCCTTGGTTATGCATGAAGAGGCAATTTATGTTCTTATCTACGATCGTTCCAGGTCCTAGTAACCCTAAAGCAAAATTGGATGTCTACCTCCAACCGTTGATCAAAGAGAATCGGTGTGGATACCTACGATGTCTCTAAGAAACGTAATTTTCAATTAAAAGTGGCATTACGTGGACGATCATTGATTTTCCTGCATATGGCATGCTTTCCGGTTGGTCCACATCCAGATACCGTGCTTGTCCTTAATGTCTTCAAAAAGATCCTAAATCCTTTTTTTTTAAACATAGTCGAAAGGTTTGTTGGTTTGATTGTCATCGTACTTTCTTGAAACCTGATCATCTTTTCCGCAACAATTGTAAGCATTTTCTAAAGAATAGGAAAACTGATAATACCACAGCTGCAATCAAATTAACCGGTGATGAGGTATGAGATTCGGTAAAAGGTTTACCAAAAGTTTTCGAGTCTTCTGCTGAAGAAATGAAAAGATTGAAAGACGACAAAACTGAAGGTTGGTGGAAACAAAGCATATTATGGGAACTTCCTTATTGGAAGACATTGTTGATTCGACACAACTTAGATGTTATGCGCATTGAGAAATTTTTTTTTGAACAGCTTATCAACACGGTGATGAATGTAACAAAGAAAACTTCATTTGACCCTAAGGGTAAAGCTGACTTTCTTGAGTATTGCTTGAAACAACCCATATCATCTAGGTTTTTTTTAGAGACAGCGGAGAAGAAGGCTCTATGTGAATGCGTTGCTAGTTTGAAATTCCCGGATGGTTATGCTTCATATTTGAGTCGGTGTGTTGACCATATAAATTTGGTGTTGCATTCCATGAAAAGTCATGATTGTCATGTCTTTATGGAACGGTTACTTCCTGTTGCATTGAAACAATTTTCTCCCGACGAATTCTTGGAATGCTATAACTGAGATAAGACAATTTTTTAGAGACTTGTGTACTTCTACAATTAAAGTTGATTCCATGGAACATCTAGAGTCAAACATTGCGGAGATATTATGCAAGTTAGAAATGATATTTCCCCCTTCTTTCTTTAATTCCATGGAGCATTTACCTATTCACTTACCTTATGAAGCGAAGGTTGGAGGACCTGTTCAATATCGATGGATGTATCCAATTGAGAGGTTCCTTTATCATTTGAAAAAGAAGGTTGGCAACAAAGCTCGGGTTGAGGGTTCTATATGCAACGCTTTTTTGTTAGAGGAAATTTCAAATTTGTGTTCCCTATATTTTGAAGATCACATTGATACAAAAGTGAAGGACTTGGAGGTTGGTGTGAATTCCGATAACCAACTAGATTCAAATATACCCGAGTTGTTCAATGATAACTTGGGAAATACTACCGGGAAATGTATACCGAGATACTTAAATGAAAAAGAGTTTGAAGAAGCTCATTTTTATGTGCTAGGAAACTGTGGGCAATTTTAAAAAGACTTATGAAAAGTAAGTTATTGATTCATTATTACACAATTAATTTTTAATAATAAAATTAATTCATTATTATATTATAGGTAATACGTACATTACTAAAACATGTCCTGATGTCACGTCTTATAGGGAATTTGAGACGTATATCAAACTCACATATCCTGATGTCACGTCTTATGATGATGTTTGGAGCAAACATGACAAAAGTTTTTCGAAATGGTTGGGAAATGAAGTAAGATCACATTTAAATTTCTTATTAACTAATAATAAGAAGATAACATCTTAATATAATTAATATATTGTTTTATTGATTTATATAGGCTTGTGGATTGAAGGATCCTTTAATAATAGCTCTAGAAGGGGGTCCAAGTAACTGGGTGAGGACCTGGAGAAGATATTATATCAATGGCTATAAATTTCGTGCTTTTAAAAAGGGAATTGATGTTCCGAAAGCTACTATAAGCAATGGGGTTTGTGTGAGCTCTACTGAAGGGTCTGGACTACTACGGAACCCTTAATGAAGTAGTTGAGCTTTGTTATTACACCGAGCACACGATTTATAAAGCCATATTGTTTAAATGTGATTGGTTTGATAATTCCCCACAAGGAGTTAGTATCCATAAGGTATACAGACTTGTCGATGTAAACTTAAAAAAGAAACTTCGTGGACATAACCCATTCGTGGCAGCTTTTCAAGTCGATCAAGTGTGTTATTCTCTTCATCCAACCACTAAGAAATATAATCAATGGTCCGCAGTTTTTAAAATCAAGTCAAGATCGCATGTTGATGTTCCTGATGACGAAATTGTCTTCCAAGAAGATGTGGTTGTCAGTAGTCACTCAATTTCACCAATTTTGGTGGAAGAGACACAAAGTGAGGATGAATATGAAGTGGTTGTTGAAAGGGGTGAAGGGGAGTATGATAAGGACATCGGTGAAGAAAAGGAAAAAGATGATGAAGATGAAGAAAGTCAAGAAGTGCAAAATGAGGAAGATGAGGAAGAAGTCGGAATGCTTTTTTCAGATGATGAAACTTTGTTGATTTGTAGTGATACTGATAGTGAGGGTCACTAGTTTTAATTCTAAATTAGTGATAATAATCTATTTGTACAAAAGTATGAATTTAGTCAAAATACAATTAATCAAATTTGAAACTTTGCATTGTAATTCAAAAAGTTTGCTCACGGTTTTTATATATTGAACTACCTAACAATTTCCATTGTATACAACTTTTACTTATGGCAGGTGGGTTTATAAAATGGCTCATAGGTAACACTAGTCGATCTTGTCCTGCTGATGAGGAGCGGAACGAGGAGGAGGCGGCCTCGGATAACCACGAGCAGGAGAAGGAGCAGGTTACGATGCCGACTACGCAGCAGGAGGGGACGCGGGTTATTCTGTCTCGCAATCCTGACATAGGCCATTGGTAAGTGTCTCATATATAGAAAACTTTTATTATCGCTAACCTTATTTATTATAACTTTTACGCTAACTTTTATTATAACTTTTATTATTGCGTTATTAGTTCTAATATGTATCTTTTTCAGGTGGGATGACTAGCCGATCAAGCAATACGTTACTTGGTCTTTCATTTGTACCATCGGCCGGGAGTTCTTCACCAAATGGAGTGAAGCGAGCCATTACCAGCGTAGGCGGTTGTACGAATACTTTCAGGTATATTTTATTACGGTTCTAACTATTACTAAAAAGTAATTGTTTTCATTCAAAACGTGATGATGTACAATTTTAGCAATTACTAACAAGTTGTTTATGATGAAATAGAATCATGTGAACTCGATCGATCCGAACTACGACCCGAAGCCCGAATGGCAGAAACAGGTCACGAGGCGGATTACCTCACTTGTTGGTGGCCTCAAATATAACAAAAAAAGGCCGGATTGGGTGCCTGAATCTTGGTGGGAAACCATTAGAAAAAGGGCCGAAAGCGATCCCGAATTTGCCAAGAAGTCCAACATAAACAAGGTAAATAGACGGTCGGGTGGCGAGAAAGCTTTGGGCACCCATACTCTAGGCCGGAAGAGTTGTTCCGGTGCGTTTAAAGAATTGGTAAGTTCTTTATTTTTTCCTTCACAAATTGCATATTATGAAGGATTAATATTGCCGATATATCACTTAATGTTTTTATACTACTTTCAGGTTGATCCTACGCCGTACAAGTTGTTTGAGAAAACAAAGAAAAACAAGAAGGGCGAGTGGGTTAATTCTAGAGCTGCTCAGACAAACGTAAGTTTGTCTAATTATTACTAATGAGTTTTTTTTTATATCCAACTTTAATACTATTTATTAGCTTTGTTTTGTTTTTATCACTTAATGTTTTTAATTATACTACTTTTTTTTTCAGGAAGCTTACACCGAAAAGATGAGTCAGACAACACCAAGTCACCAACTGGTGAGACCCCAGGCGAGTTCCATGCATACTATAAAGCTGTAACTGGATTCGATAAGAAGTCGAGGCTATTCGGGATCGGAGACAATGGGAAAGAAGTGTGGTATGATCCATCTTGCAATAAAAGTGCACGCGCATCTTTCTCCTACAATCCTACTAATTACACTCGCTTCGCAAGTGAAAATGCTCAAATGAAGGGGCAATTGAGTGCACTTGCGAATGAACGAGAAAATGAGCGAGCTGCCCGAGTTGCCATTGAAGCACAAGTACGGGCCAATCAACAAAAAATGGAGAGCCAAGCCGAGCAAATGGTCGCCATGCAAGCGGCGTTGATGGCGTTTCTTCCCCCGGGATCGTGCCATTTCCCTCCTCCACGTCCAAGAGACGACAACGCGGATGACGGGCACGACTTTGGACGGGGTTCCGTTACCCCCTTAAGTTAGTAATTTATCATCTACTTAAGTTAGTGGTTATGTCAAAGACATTAGTTTTGTCTAAGTTAGTGAATCGGTTGAATTTGTAAGTTTGTAAGAAAGTTGTATGAATTTGTTTAACTTTTTATGTAATAGATTTTTTTTCCAATTCCCATCGATGTTCCGCCTTATTTTTGTTGTCTTTTGTTGATTCGCGCTTATGCGGTCGACGTGAGTATAAATTACCGCTTTGCGTTTGACGAATGTATTTTCTGTATTGCAGGTTTTGTTGAAATTTTCACCGTTTAAAACAATGCAATATACGCATTGTGGCTGGACAGCAGGCTGCTGTTTCTAGCCACTGCTACATTGACTACTGACGGAAATTCCTTCAGTAAAGTCAACATCATCTGGACTTTACTGACGGAAATTCCGTCAGTAAGGTCAATATTATCTTGACTTTACTGACAGAATTTTCGTCAGTACAGTCAATATTGTCCTGACTTAAATTATGTCAGTAAAGTCAAGATAATATTGACCTTACTGACGGAATTTCCGTCAGGAAAGTCAGACGATGTTGACTTTACTGACGGACCGTTAGTACAGTCAATATTATCTTGACTTTTACCTTAACATGTTCGATGGATCATCCGTCAGTAAACCGTGACGGAAAATCCGTAAGAAGGCAAATTTTTGTTACCATTTGAAGTGACGCACGTTACTGACGAAATTTCCGTCAGTAATTGACTTTACTGACGGAATTTTGGTGTTTCTGACAGATTTTTTCCGTCAGTTTCCCTAGTTCGTTTTGTAGTGGCAATAGCTGTGATGATAGTAGTAGCATTAACTACCACCTCTTGGTCCCTCCCCACACTTTTAAAAGCCTTCATTCGTTAGCGCCGCATTCTGTTGTACTAGCCTGACTACCTCTTCCGCACTAAATTCGGTGGTTCCGATTGACGCACTAGCTCTCCTTGTCGGCATGATAACACAACTCAGTCGAGTTCAACACACTCGGTCGAGTGTCACCACACACTCGTTTGAGTCACATATAACAGTACTTTTAAAATCATATCAGTCCTTAACACTCGGTCGAGTGCCAAGGGTACTTGGTCGAGTAAAGCCTACTCGGTCGAGTCCCCTGCCGTACTCGGTCGAGTCCCCTGCCGTACTCGGTCGAGTCATGCATTATAACGGCCCCCAACACATCATAAAACCACATATACCTCATAAATAACATATCACAATCGTAAAGGCATATTTTTCATGTTTAACTCCACATCCTTTCATATATACAGCATGTCATACATACTTTGCATAACACAACTCACATTCTCATGCTCATATTCAATCTCCACCTCATATCATAGTTTATCAATCACCACAGCAATCACATCAACATACATATGTCCGGACACATCCCCGTTGTTACCGACTAAGAGCTATATAGGTAAAAATTGCGATTTTAGGACGTTTTTTAAATCCTTGCGGTAGCTCTCTACAACTCACACCCGAGTTCATTTTATTAGACACTCCTAAGTTCATTGTGTTAATTGGTTTTAGGTTCCAAAATCGTCGTTCGGATACCACTTTGCAACACCCCCATCTACCAAAGAACCTTACAAGACCTCCTTAGTAATCGAGAGGTTATCATCTCGGTTGCCTGAGGTAGTACATATCAAATAGACAATAACGAAACAATGCTTATTAAGTAATAGTGTAAATCACGGTTACATTATTCCAAAAGTACTGGCGACACAACGTCTTAACAATATTCCAAACCAACTATAACAAAGTAAAAGTCTATGATAAACTAAGTGACAGCGGAAGATAAGACTCTTCAGCGGTAATCCCATCCAATCCCCAATGCGAGCTCAACAGATTACCTGCTAGACACCTAATCACCATTCCCAAATGGATCACAACATTTTTAGAAAACATTAACAGGCGTCAGTACCGTCATACATCATTCAACGCGTAAGACAATAATAATAACAATATGTAACCATCAGCCAACCACCACCAACAACATCAAATACCAGTAACTGAGCTACCACCGCAGCGGTAACCCCATCAGCATCGGGCTACAGACCTGACCTGCAATAACCACCTATTAATGCCAGACCGCAGGACATCAAAATTCCCTATTACCGCAGTGAGAGTCCCAGAACATTAATGTGCACATACCCCTAGTGGCGGGAAAGCCACGAGAGGCGAACTCGAAGTGTGTTCCATCTTCCGTCGAACCACCAAAATAGTAACAGTAACACAACTCCAACTCCGAACCACCACCACCATCATCATCATCACAACAATCACCATCACCAACATCAACAAGCAACCAACAATCACAATAACGCATCTTAACACATTGAACAACATACAAAAGTACCGAGTAGGGAAACCCTACCTGTAAGCAATCCGCAAGTAATCATTCACAATTTAGAATTCTTCCTCTACGAAGTCTCCCCCTAAAAATATAATTAGCATCACTATCAATAACTATCAAATCCCCCTTTATTTCCCAATCCAATTAGGGTTCTACACTACCCATAACGATTATTAAACAAAAAGACAACATTACTTACCGATGGTATCAACACACCCAAGACAAGATGCGATCAAACTCCGAGCCTTAGGATGATTAAAGGTGATTAAGAGGTTATGAGAGAATTTTGAGGAGTTTAGGGTTGATTATGAAAAGTTGACTGACGAAATTTTTTTTTAATACCTCTTAGTTATCTTTAATCAAACCGCCCGATAAAAGCTCGCAGACCGGTGCACTCACTCGAGTGCAATAACCACTCGGTCGAGTACAGCGCACTCTATCGAGTGCGCACTATACTCGGCCGACTGCCACCTAGGCAGAAGGCTACCTAACTGACACTACAACCTCACTACAGCCGAATGCACCCTACTCGGCCGAGTACCCACACCACTCGGTCGAGTCACTCTTATTCGTCCGAGTACAAGCTAGCCAGAAATACGGAGTATTACATGATAAGTGGACAATAGTCTAATTGAGTGATCAAATTACTCTTTGAAAACATTTCAAATACAGAAAGGACAACAATTGACTGATCGAGATACCCTAAAAAGGAATAGGACAACAATTGACTGGGACGAAGGGAATTTTTATTAATAAAAATCTACTTAATCTTAAAACTCTGTCACACCAGATTTCCTCTATATTAATATAATAATAATAAATTAAATAATATAAGAATAACAATGATATAAGTAATAATAATGTTGAAATAAAGTAAGCTGAATTGAATTAAACTGAACTGATCTGAAATGAACTGAATTGAATTGAACTTAATAGAGCTGAACTGAACTGAATTGAACTTATCAGAGCTGAACTGAACTGAACTTATAAGAACTGAAATTAAGTCCAAAAGAACATGGCCAAAGTGTTGTATAATTTTGTAAAAAAACTCACCAATAATCTTACTTAATAACACAAGCAAAATCCAAATCTCGTGTCATATTTAGCGCCTTTGGTTGGTATCAGTGGCGGAGCCAAGATTTGAAATTAGGGGGGGGGGGGGGTGGGGGCGAACGACTAATTTTATAAGGTACATTTTAAAAAATTTCGAAAATTTTAACTAAAAACTTCAGAATTTTCATCCGCCAGGGGGGGCGACCGCCCCTGCTAGCCCCCCTAGATCCACCACTGGTTGGTATCGTCTATAAATGTGTCTATGTGTCTGGTCGGTGCTGGATGTGTCTCGGTTTATCCTACGAGGTTAGTTGGGAGTTTGGATAAGCAGAGCTCTTTATCCCTTGTTATAGTCATGTTGAAGTATTAGTTTTACGGTTTGTATTTATGTTGAATAAATTTGAACGTAATTATAACTTTATAAGCCATAATAATATGTAGTTACGTCTTTTTACATCAATATAAAAAAAGATCCAAATCTGGAGGATTATGAACACGAAACACCAACATCCCATTGCACTCAAGCACATGATTCTCCCATTCATAAGTTTAGTCTGACAAAACTTGGAAAAGTAAAAGAAAAGAAAGAATGAGAGTATGAGACACAAGTTGTTGATAGGTATTAGATGAAGAAAGAAGACGAGCGGTATATATTTGTATTAAAAAACAAAGTGGATGTGTGGGAAGTTGCAAGTATAATAAAGAGTCAAACACATAGATTATAGATACAAGTCGTCCATTGTCTCCTCAACTTGTATTGTATTGTAGCACCTTCTCAATCTCAACTATGAATGTGATTGCAATTTGACAATGTCTCATGTTATATAAATTCAATTCCATCAAATTCTAATTATTATCATCGTTGCACTTTTTCAACATTCTTTTCTTTTGTTTTGTTGGGATAATGCATAACAAACGCGAGGATTTCGGACCCAGCGGTTGGACCGGCACTCCCATCAGAGTTCTACCCGATAACGATGATAGTGATTCCGAGATTCAGATTTTTTCACCTTCTCCCACTAATTCTTCTGGTATTTTCTTTTTTCTTTTTTTTTTACTTTTAATGCAAAAATAATCCCCTACACTTCCAATAATCAACCTTATCTTTTGACTTCGGTAAATAACAATCAACTCTTTGCGTTTTTGTCGCAAATGTATCTCATCTCTCGCCTCAAATAAAATTTATGCCAATTTTTACATTGTTAACTACTCCGTACAATATTCTTATTTCGTAAAATTATGAGCGATGGTATGTATGATCATTTGTACTTCACAAATCCTTATTTCAAACGGAGCAACTCATCTTATTGATTCAGACGAGTCAATCTCCCTTACAAAAGAGCAAGTGGGGCACCACTTGCCCGCTTACTTTTTGTGAGGGAGCTTGACCCGTCTGATACAATAAAATGGGTCGTCGCGTCTAAAGTAAGATCAACTAGTTGTAGTTAGTCTAGTTGGATCAAATGTGGATCAAAATTATCTGAATAATGAAATTACTCACAAAAAAACATACCCAAAAAAATAGGTAAATGAACAAGGGAGACATCCAAATATGGAATTGGTAAATGATGGGGTAGGAAAACTAGCAACCCATGTCCCAAATGGGTAAAGAAGACCACTTCATTAGTACGAGACATTTTGAAGTTTTGGGAAGGAGTCCAAAAAAATTAATCGTGTAGGCTTGGCCTTAAGCGGACAATCTTAAACTAATATGACAGAGTGGTGGAGGTGACAGTCCTAACAAAGTGAACAAATGATCAGGACGTAGGATTATTAGTTAAATGGAATAATATAACTGGGACAATGGGAGTATAATTTAGAGAAAATACATTTTTTTAGAGCATTACCAGCAGCTCTAAAGTAATCTCAAAATATGCCATAATATTTTTGAAATAATTGAAAGTGGAGAATTTGATAACTAAGATTGTTTATTATGTTCAGAAACTAAATAAATAAAAGGGATTTAGTTTTGAAAATATATACCATAATAAATTATGCTAAAAAGCTTAAGGTTTTTACATTTTTGACAATTTTTAACTTTCTTAGAAATTGTGAAATATAAGTGGATTGTACATCAGATATATTAGTATAAGTGTACTTTCACCTATTAAAAAATCAACAAAAATAAAACCCCAATCAAATTTAGAGGACTAAGCACAATAACTTTACTAGAATAGTCGGAATCAATTTCTTTCAAAGATGATAAAATTATATAGCTCAAAAACTTTACTACTATGCTCAGAATCTTTTTTCTTAGCGCATAGAATTATACAACTCGATACTTAGAAAGTCTAATATAACTTGCTTAGCATATTCATAATCTTTTTTCTAAGCGGATAAAATTATACAACTCAAAAAATTTATTACGATACTAAAAATGACTGATATAATTTGTGGTATAATTTGTGACTCAAGGATCAAACACAAAAACGTCATTAGAGTATTTTTGTAAGGCGAAAATATGTATACAACTCAAGAAAACTTCATTAGAATACTCATAATTTTTTTGCAATACGGAAGGGTAGAAAAAAACTTTACTAGGATACTTGGGATCTTTTTTCACAGATGATATAATTATACGACTCAAAAACTTTAATACAATAATCGGAATCTTTTTGTTCTTAGCGAATACAATTATACTCGGAATCTTTTTCGTAGCGGATACAGTTATACGAAAACTACATTAGAATACTCGTAATTGTTTTTTGAAGCTCAAAAAGTTTATTTTGATGCTCAAAAATTTTATTTCTATGCTCAGAGAGTTTATGTCTATGCTCTGAATGTTTATGTCGATGATCAGGAATTTTTGATGCTAACAAAATAGGCAGCTCAAAAGTTTTATTTGTATGGTCAGATTTGTTTTGTTTTGTTTTTATAAAAAAAATAGGTCTGAGGCAATGTACCATCCTTTCTTCGGTTGTTAGATCATGACTAAAAATTGGGTTTTATGACGTGGTTATGATGGCTTAGGTTAGTAGTGGGGTAGAATTTGGCGCATCGATTTGAGAGATATTTCTCACGAACTGAGCGTGCCGCTTTTACCTCCTTCCCACTGACTCCAATTCACGACAGTTTTATCATAATACATGACGGGAATATGAAAATGTAGTGATATTGCTTCAGCGGAGAAGCAGCATTTTGCAGTATCGGTTTCTCACTTTCTTGTTGACATGTGCTTTAATTGTCGAGCAAGTTTCTTATAGTCTATTTGTCGAGGGCAGGCTGACAATAAGATTTCAGTTCTAATGGTTCATTTGAAGGTTGAGTATCTTGTATTTTATCACCTTTAATCAAGGCAAGGGATTGGGAGTCAAATGAAATCACTTAGCCATATAAAAAAGAAAAATTTAAGCGAACTGAAAGTACACTTTGTGAGTCACTCTGCTACCAATTTCCGACTTTTGGAAGTGATACGTGAGGCACCTAATGACACGAGATATCACCTCATGAATGCCATCTCCGTATTCTGCTAACATAAGTCAGTAAGTATTTAAGTCCTAGTTTCTTCCTAGAGACTGCATACAACATGATATTTCAGTCTTTGGTTTACTGCTACTGATTCTAGCAAATCAGTTACTTACTTAGCTTTTTGTAGGGTCTTCGGACATGGAATGGCATAAGGAGCACAATGCTACGGAGGAATCGTCAACTCCTAATCTTCTTGACAAACCCAGCCGGCCCAAACATCACTATCCATTTAGTGGACTGGTATCAAAACTTTTTGATGAACGTATTTCTCTGAGGAAAAAGGTTAGACCTTTTATTTCCCTATATGATCTCTAATTACCAAACTTTGATTCTAATTTTGGTAATCAACCGTCTTCTCTTGTTATCTCCCCAAAAAACAAATTTCTCCATGTGCTGATTAAGAGAAAGCACTTCACTTTCAAAGCAAATAACAATAATTTAGGACTCGAACTTATTTGCTTGACAATGAGCTTCCATGTACTTCCAGCGGAAATGGATGGACAGGGTAGCAACTGTAAAAAAAGATGGAACTATAGAATTAGAACTGCCTGAAGATCTTAGAGACCCAAGCCTTCATTTGGGATCTGGAGTGGGCTCTGGTCATATCACAGAACTGGAACAACATGATCCAAGTGACATTCAAGATCTACCTCCTATGCAAATTGTGATGCTAATTGTTGGAACTAGAGGGGACGTACAACCTTTTATCGCCATTGGGAAGCGTTTGCAGGTATTGTGTCTTATTTTCTGCGTTTCTACTTGCATGCTACTATCTTTTATGTCTAGTGTCTATGAAATTTCTTAAATTTATTGTGGTGACTCGAGCTTATCAGAACTTTGTACATGTGCAAGTATATTTTTCCACACTGCCGTTGGGTCTGTTCATTAGATGAGAATAGGTGTACCTACTGTAATAATAAATTGAGGAAAATGTAAGAAATCCTCGCGACGAATTAATTACAGATTTCGGATCTATCAATTATGTTGTTGTATCTGTTTCTGTCTTACATGGTTGCATCTGATTCCATTCTCGTTTTCTTGTTGGTGGGGCGAGCCTGCTCTTTTCTTCATGAAAACGCTTTTATGTCTCATTGTAAATTCTAAAGTGAGTTGCTATTTCTTGTGCGCGACCACTGAGTGTTAATTTTCTGCAAATTCAGGACGTGTCTTTTTTTTACAGGAATACGGACATAGAGTTCGATTAGCCACTCATCAAAATTTCAAGGACTTTGTTTTAAATGCTGGTTTGGAGTTCTTTCCTTTAGGCGGAGATCCAAAAATTCTTATTGGCTGTAAGTCATCTCTGTGGCTCTTTTCAGACTGCTGTATTATGCCAACTTCATGTTAGAGAAGGTAGTATGTAGTCATGAGCAGAAGTAGATATCCTTCATGCCACTATTTAATGATTTATAATACTTTCTTGACATGCCATAGAGCTCCCTACTTTTTAATTTGCAAGCTGGGTATCAGTTAAAGGTGCAAAAAGGATGATGCCCATGCTCAACAAGACTCGCAAGGGCATCGCACTGTTTTCATTGTACAAAAGCCGGATATTTATGCATGAAGACGAATAGTCTGGGATATAGCAATTTTTCTTTCTTATATCTGGTTGCATTTGCCTTTCCCATGGAGCTAAAGACACACGACTCTTTTGTTTAAAGCAAAATGGCTCACCAAGGTGGCTGCTCCTCTATTGTGAAGTAGCAGTCCTTCGATGTAGTTCTCGACTTCTCGATGCAATATTCATATTAGGGCATTCATAAACAGTCTTTTTGGGTTGCTAACTCAAGGGTAACCATTGAGGCGCTTGGGTAATGTTGTTGTTCTCGTTCTTGGTGTATTTTTGGTTGCAGTTAGTCACTGTTTAGCTGTTGACATTTGTGCAGACATGGTGAAAAACAAGGGCTTCTTACCTTCAGATCCATCAGAGGTACACATCCAGAGGCAGCAGTTAAGGGATATTATATTTTCCTTGCTACCTGCTTGCAAGGACCCTGATCCTGAAACTCAGATTCCTTTCAATGCTGAAGCAATAATTGCGAATCCACCAGCATATGGTTAGAGTCTGATTACTTCTCTTTTTGTACGTTTCTTGATAGATACAAACTTGTACATACATGCATGCATGCATAAATACATACACATGGACAAATCCCAATTTTGTCTTGTCCAATTTCAAGCTTCTTACTTGAGAAGTCAACTGAAATCTTAGAGAAGTCTTTCGAATTTTGATTTTTTTTTGGTAGTTAGTGTTGAACCTGGGTAGGGTAATTGGGTAAATTATAAACACGGATCTTGAATTAACTCTAGTTTAGTGTCAGTTTTGGTCACTGATTTATTGAAGGATCTTCAGTACCTTTGCGAAATTATATTCGTTTACTCTATGGTCAGAGAGAATTAGAGTGCCTCATGAAAGCCAATGCTTAACTCAGACAGAAGATATCATATCCTCAAAAGGCACTCTACTCGCCCATATTCCGTGGCTCCTTACCTTGTTTGGTCAACTTATCGATGGCCTTAATTGCTTCATTGAGCATTTAACATGTTTAAATTCTGATTCAGGACATACTGATGTTGCTGAGGCACTCAAAATACCAGTTCATGTATTCTTTACAATGCCTTGGACGTAAGTATATCTCATATCAAACATCATGCTGTTTCTCTCGACAGTCTTGTAATTTACTTTGCTGTCTGGGTATGATAAACTACGATGGTGGCAAAGAGGTTGCTAAAGTTGTTCACTGATGATATCTTGAGTTGTAACTTATATATTGGAGACTGTGTGTATTCTTATCATTCTCATTTGTTATAAATCAAGCAAACATGAAAATGCTCCTCCTTGCAGGCCTACTAGTAAATTTCCACATCCTTTGTCCCGTGTGAGGCAACATGTTGCGTATAGAGTAAGTACTGATCCCCAAATTCCCGACACTGTCGGCAACTTTTGGTGACCTCCGTTAAGATTCATTCTAACTCAGCATATGCTTTCAGCTTTCGTACCAAATTGTTGATGTAATGATTTGGCTTGGAATACGGGATATGATAAACCAATTCAGAAAGAAGAAGTTGAAGTTGAGACCTGTGAGCTATTTAAGTCCCCATCATTCTCTTCCTGATATCCCATACGGATATATATGGAGTCCTCACCTTGTCCCTAAACCCCAAGGTTGGCGAATTGCATTTCCTGATATCCGATACTGATACATTCCATTTTTCCATGATTTCCCTACTCATTTATATCTAAAATGTAACTGCCATGCAGATTGGGGGCCCAAAATTGATGTAGTTGGTTTCTCTTTCCTTGATCTGGCTTCTAATTACAAGCCTCCACAAGATCTAATGAATTGGCTTAAAAAAGGTCGAAAGCCAATTTACATTGGATTTGGAAGTCTGGTAAGTACTCCTATTTGTTTTCAAGTTCTTTACTTGAAAACACTGGATCTATATGCTCTCTACTGTAGGAGTTTATTTAAGCAGGGTATTTATTGAAGGGTTCTTATGCCATCAAGAAATCAACCTGAATGCTATTTTCTGAATGCGATATTCATTTTTATCTCTTTTTTATGTCATGACAGCCTGTTCAAGAACCCGAAAAAATGACCATGACTATTGTACAAGCTCTAGAATTAACCGGAGAAAGAGGAATCATTAATAAAGGCTGGGGTGGTCTTGGCAATTGTAAGATGTTCATCTTTTTAGTACTTTTCCGTTTCTTTGAAGACTGAATTTTCCCTCCCAGTCCTTTTATCTTGTATCTTCAAACACCAGACTTAATACTATGAGAGTATGAGTCCTTTACTTCTCTCGACTTATAGTGAGATGTAAGAAATTTGATGTAGGATATTATAAGAAAGGAACTTCGTAAAAAAAAATGTTTGCTTAGAAGACTCTTTTCTCACTATTTCTCAAAACCCAGTGTCCGAAGCTAAGGATTTTGTGTACTTGCTTGACAATGTTCCTCATGACTGGCTGTTCTTGCAGTGTGCGGCTGTGGTAAGATTTCATTTATACATTTTAATATTTTTTTACTACAAGCATCAACTTCTAGTTAATTACACCCTACCAATTTCCTTTCTTGTTTAAAGTAGAGGGATGGGTTCTGTGTCCAACGGAACCATAAGTTCACTTTTATTTGACTTTCAGATATGCTGGAAGATAGGAAATGACTCACTAACCTCCTCGTGGTTTTGAAATTGTGAAGTAGCATTCAATAGTCGATGCTATTTTTATGACCTGACATCCTTGAATCACTTGTGTTTTCGACACATTGGTCTCATCCCCTTACACTACGATAGGTGAAAGTCCTCAAGACACTGATAATCTATCCTCTAAAACATAGGGTGCATACCTAGGCCCCTACCTTAGGTGGTAGACCCTAGAACTTAGAATCATTGCAAAATGTTGACATCATAATGTAATTTTGAGGGGCATTCTTCTCGGTGTTGCAGGTACATCATGGCGGTGCTGGTACAACTGCTGCTGGTCTTAAAGCTGCGGTAACTGGCTTTCTGCACTTGAATTGATCTTATATTCTTTCATCAACTTTGCTTCTGATAGTCTTTTGTCACTTCTTTGATTTTTCCACCAGTGTCCTACTACAATTGTGCCATTTTTCGGCGATCAACCTTTCTGGGGAGAGCGGGTGCATGAAAAAGGTGTGGGGCCTTTACCTATTCCAATTGAGGAGTTTAGTCTTGAGAAACTGGTATCTGCCATTCGCTTCATGCAGGATCCCAAGGTAAACATGCTTCTTTGTTGAGTCTCACCTTCAGTTGTTCGAAATATTGTTGAAAATTTAGACAACAGTTGTACGAATTGGGAAAACGTCCTTTCCGAGATACGGAGTACCTCCTGTCTTCATTCATGGATCCCGGAACACTTGTAAAAAATAATGTGCATTTTGCTCAATTTGGCATTGGTAGAATTATAATCCATAATTAGTATATTACAATTTCTGAAGAGATACCATAAACAAATTTTCTGGGTCTGTCGCTGGCTCATATCTTATAGTAATTTGCTGAAATGTAGGTAAAGCAATGTGCTGTCGAGCTTGCGAATTCACTAAAAAATGAAGATGGAGTTACGGGAGCAGTGAAATCATTCTACAAACAGTTCCCCCGGGTAAAAGTTGAGCCTGATCATCCAGAGGCTCATAAGCATCATAGATCACATCTATCGATTCGAGGGTTGTTCGGGAGCTCAGAGAAAATCTCGCCTTCGGGTAGTGGCCATAGCATCTGATGCTATATTCCTCTGTTAAATCAGGACGTATGATATGGACTTGACAACCCGGTTTCTACTACGAGAAATACAAATTCTAAGCCACAAGTGTACATGCGCATCCTGTAAAGTTTAACCGTGTTTCTTGACAATGCGAAATCATTGATGACAGTAAACAACTACAAGACCAAATTATTGTGTAAACATGTATGATCAATGTTAATTAAACACATCTTTTCTGATGGTGTAGTTGAATACAGATTTGCGGATCATTTCTATGTTCTTAGTTTTCTATTTTTTCTTTTTTTGAGAGAAACCTATGTTCTTAGTTTCTTGTAATTGAATACATGTCTGCAGACAATGAACCTGAACATATATAACTTTGAGAGAGAAACATAAGTTATTTGGACGCAATTTTTCGGTTCCTGGTTTTTCTCACTATATTTTATATCAACTTTGACCAATATTTTATCACGTTAACTAGCGTCTTAGTTAAACCCAGAAAAAAGGGTTTTCGATCTCACTTGACCATCGAATGCAAAAGAGAAAATATAAATGCGAGGAGAAAATGTTCACATAAAAAACCGGCTAGTATGCCGTTATGATCGTATTGCACCTGAAAGTGCAGAGTTGAAGTACATTGCTCATGTATAAAGTTTGTTTTGTAAAGTACCAAGTATATTTAAGTATAATCTAAAGAAGAAACTTAAAAAACAATGTGGTTTAGTCTGATACAAGCACAAACGAGATTCCAGGTTCAAGCTCAGATTGTTTCATTTAGAAAATGACTGCTAGCAGTGATGGTCGACTAAATTGATGTCGAGAAACTTCCAGTAATAAAAGTATCGATTAAGCACGGAGGGTGGTTTTCACTGATTTGGTTGTTGACGATTGCTGTCACTGCCTTCTGCACAATGAAAACAAAGTTCTTAGACTAGTCGAATTACATAAATTATACCATCTCAAACGAAAGATACTATAATCTGAGATAGTGTCTACCTCTTTTACTAATCTCCTCCAAAATCCTCAAGTGAGGGTCAATAGATAAACCCATCATTTCATATGCATTATTATAAACTGAATTTGATGTTGTAGGCCTGCAAACCATATTACAGGTAAAAGACACACTCTTCATTAGAATTACCCACCGCTAATTTTAATTTTTTTCCCTGTATCATCTGGTGAAAATCGAGTTTTTACCTCGGTTCTGGATGCATGCTTTGGTTATTTGTTAGTCTTACTGGCACGCTATCCTGATTAACCCACGGCAATTTTCTCTGCAGGTCATGTAACATATATATCAACTAATGTTTGTCATTATGACTAAATGCTAGATAATTTTGGTAGGAACATGTAACATTTTTAAAATATTTGTAGGGTAAAATTTTCGCGATTAAATTGGTCAGACCTTGTTTGAAGACGCTGGTGATCCAGCAACATCAAGATGCCCCCCCTGTATAGCATGCATTTGGTTTCCTGGTAATCTTTGCTGTAATTTGTTTGCAGATCATAAATTTTATAAAATTTATGGCCTTGAAAATTTACAATGATTACACTACACATGATTAGGGGACTAACCGGGATGGCGTTTGATAAGGGTCCTTGTAAATTTAGAGCAAGATTAGGCCCTACAGTGTGACCTCCCATGGACTGATTTTCACGACGAAGAAAGAACAATTAAATCTAACAATATAATACATTAATATATATTCAGTTTTTTAATTTGAAAAAATATATGAGAAAATTGTGAAAAAGGTTTACCTGATGATTCATCTGCAGATTTGGTGGCCTGAAGTAGGCTGCTGCTGATGCTGCACCTTGGGAATGGAAGTTGTTCATTTCAGAAACCGGAGTTAACATCTCTTGATAGCCACCACTTTGTCTGAAAATGGTACAAGATCAGCGTAACAAAGAAATTATTTTTAAGAAGTGTTATTAACCATTTCCTGGTTTTATCATTATACGAGAAAATACCCAAATAGAGACGGGTTTTGCTGCAAAGCTCTCTGATTAGGCCACTGAGGACCATTGAATGGCGCCATGCTACAGTTTTCCCCTGGGTGCATATGTGGCTACTCATAATTAAAAACAAAAGAGTCAGTATACATCTTAGTATAAGATAATTAACCAATGTAAAGAATCGGAAGCAGATGATTAAGACGCGCTTTACTGGCATTTGGTAAAAAGGGGACTGCATAGGTGGAACTGCAATGGTATCTAAAGATTGTGCCTGAAATGGGTTTCCAGGTAGCTGATACTGTTGGGATGGTAGGTTTGTATTTGGAAGAAAGTAACCATTTGGAGTCCCATAAGCGCTCCCATTTAGGTCGATAGATTGCATGACTTCTGGTATATGATTATTTCTGTGAAATATTTTATAAACAAACATGGAGTAAAATCATAATTGTACTGATTGATGATTAAAATACAAGTAGGAATCTGATTAAGAAAGGATTGAAATCTTACTGATAGATTTGATGGGTGTTTGGGAAACTGTCTTGGAAAAAATTGTACTGGTTTTGATGGAATGAGTTTCGACTGTTCTGGTCAAGCGGCTGAGATGGCAGTAGTAGAGGCAGTGAAGGAGCATGAGGGACAATTTCCTGTTAATTGTTTCAATCTATGTTACTCATAAAACTCAGATTTGAATTCTAGCAAACGACGTTAGTTTATCTGGTAAAGTCATTGAGGATGGTACTCATGACTTTAGCTCAAAACCATCGGTACAAAAAAGTTGTAAGAAAATGCAATTTTTGTTTTTGCAGTATATGGAATTATGAAACTCAAATGGCACAAGCAAGTTTTGGGACATACATTTAATGGAGACAAGGTTTGTGGTACATCAGCAGACATTAGGAGATTGGACAATGACATTCCCTGCTGAGGATAAGGACTAACCATCTCTGAGAATGGATTTCGGGGCGAAGTTTGCTCCCTAAATGTAACTTGGCTGCTGTCATGTAGTAAATCAACCTTGTTAGATCATATAACAAAACCGCAAATTCTTATGTAAGTCGACCTCAGCGTTGAGATCTTAAGGGTCGCTTACTCGCTTGTATTAAACATGTCAAAATATTGAAAGTGACTCTTTTAACCAAACAAGTGATTGAATTAAGCTAGAAGCCTTAATATTTAATCATAGCATATATAAGGGTTAAATTAAGTAACATAGTTGTACCTGTTTGGTGCAGGAGAGTGAATGAGCATTTGGTCATTGTTGTTGTCGGAGTTTCCACCCGGTTGATCATCAGGCTCGCCTTGATGAGCTTCTTGAGCTTCAATCTTTGAGCCATTATAGATATAACATTATACTCATATTTGTTCACAATATGATCATGTAAGGTTTTTAGTGAGCAGCTTTGGAAATTAAATAGCAAGTGCTTCTTAGAGTTATTACCTGATAACTACCTGATGGTTGAGTTACATCATTCTCATGATTTTCTGATAGCTCCTTCTGCTTACACAAACCAATAAACCATATAAAACATTAATCATATTCCATTACTTTTGGTCTTATGAAATAATCAACTATGTAACCCAACCTAAATTTAGTCGTATATCAATTTACGATGTTACATCATAAAAAAATTCTGCATTCGCTAATTGTCCCGGTCAAGGCCGAAAATTAAAAAAGAGTGTCAACCAATGAACCAAAAGCCCTTGGAACAACTAGTTTAAATTTATCATGATAACAACATTGCTTAAACCATATTTGGCGCATAATAATATACTCCCTCCGTCTCAATAGATAGTTATTTATTTGACTTTTTTGTGAGGGGTTTTTGAAACAAAGATAACTATTGATTGTGACGGAGGGAGTAACTAACCGTAAATGTGTGATCATTTTTGCAAAAACATATCAAACATTGAAGGCTAAAATCATATAAAAGTAGTAGGAGTACCATCCTATGCTGGACTCTAGCAAGTGTATTCACAAGTGTGGCTTCACAAATATTTGCTTCCTCAATTGTCATCACTGAATCTAGTGACGGTTCGTATTTTTCACTGCATGCATAATAAAATCACAAAATTATTAAATATTTTACGTAGTAATGTTTTCGGATTACTCGATACGCATTTATTAATCGGAAAAAAAAATTACTAAACTAGAAATTAAATAAAAGTATAATACTCATATCGTACAAACTCAACCTTATTTCAGATGTTACGCTCTCTAGCTCTGCTTTCGCCCTCGAGATTTCACGTTGCAGGGTCTGCATAATAAGTACCATGCATTATTCATGAATAGTTACGTAACATTATGCACATAGCAAAATAGAAAGTCATGTATATGTTACTTGTATTAGACTACTTAGATATGTTGGAAACATAAGCTGATCTAAAATCCAACTCATTTTTATGCTCATTAACCCAATATGTTGACAAGTACCAAGTATTTATATATGACCCAACTTGAAATAACTCGCATATTCTTTTAAATAATTATGGTCGAATTTTAAATGTTTAGACATACAAATGGCTGAAAAGATGTCATGTAATATTGGATGTGGATTTTGAACAATAAAGAATACATGCAGTTAATGTGGAGTTAACATGTTGGCCTAAACTAGTAAAACTAATTGATCCTTATTTTTTCATTACCAGTTGAGAATCAACGTCTTTGTTATTTTAAGATTTTAAAATGTAGAAGTTTCAACAGCAAGCGCAGCCCTCGTGTTTAGTTAACGACAATGAGTTTGCAAACTTGAACATGCTGCCGGTGATAAGCCGAAGGAAAGTGAGGATGAAGTCATGTCATCATGTCTCTTATGCGCTCTAAGTGACACACGTGCTAAACTAGACGGGACAAAGGACGATGATCTAGCGAGTATGAGCTAACCCCCAAAACTCAACATATTTGTGTAATGTGACTTATTAAACTATTTAATAACATAAGATTTAAGCATTCTTAATATTGAAAATGTTGTTCCGCTAGTGGGAACTCATAAGATTACCAATATTTTGTAAGCATTGCATTCATTTAGACAATAATTTAACATTTCACGATAAAAGTTTAATGTTAGAGTGTTAAATGCACTCCGCAAACAACTTCTTTAACACTACATATCAAAAATAACATGAAATAATTATTATGGTTACCAAAGTTGAAATCGTTTTTAAGATAAATATATTCATGGCATAAATTTTATCCTTCTAATGAATTGTAACCTTTTTAATGAAATTTAGGCTTTTGAGTTCAGCTCAATATCTATTTTCTTGTAAACTTCATAGAGAAAAAGTAAATAAAATTATCACTCCTATTTTTCAAACATATAATTTAATCTCTTAAGTTGTACCTGTGACAAAATTAATTAATTAATAAAAATTATCTAAATTCTTTTTGGCACAATTAATTACCAACAATGCTAAAATTGAGTGATTATGAATATTCAAAATACGCCACTTATAATTTTTTAGGATCATAACCATACTTTTACATGTATTTTAATTTTTTTTTACTCGGCCCTAAGGCGACCGTTTAAATGGTCTATAAGGTGCCACATCCCTGCGTAATCTATTCTAAACTTATATTAGCCTGATATGTGTATTGTTTTGACCCAACATAATTGGCGCGAATCATTTGATAATTCTATAACTTCACACACATAAAGACAATTTCAAATACGTTATCCGTGAAGTTTGATTATTTTCTCACCATACATGGGAAACTTATTTTTTTACATCAGAGCACGATGGATTTATAAAACAACGTTTTTTTGTTCAAATTAACAAGTGTTCTTGAAGGTGCAATATTGAAGTATCACAACAGTAATAAAAAATAATAATTCCTTTACTACTGCAAAAAAAAAAACATTAATAAAAATCGAGTTTAATTTGACTTACCACAACCGTACTAAAAATCGAGATAGCGTCCCGCGGAAATTGAAGGAAATGCACCAATCAAAACACAAGAACTAATTAGCCTCAAAACAATATACAATTAACTGTTTCAATTTGTAAAATCATGTACTAATTCGAGTTGTTGAGTTGTTAAAACACGTAAGTATTATATGAAGTTTGTTTGATTACCGGTCGTTTCTGAGATTCCCTTCCGTTCTCTCCTTAAGCTCGTTAATTATGCCAAGCAATTCCTGATTCTAGAATTACCACGACTCTTAATAAACAAAGTTTTGATCAAATTTCATAATGATGTTTAACAATCCAAAAATTTAAATCAAATTTTATTACCTCTTGCTCGGAGAAATGGCTGCAACAAGCACAAATTAAATAAAGAACACAATGTTATATATCTATGTATTTATTCAAAGTAGAAAATAATCAAATATCAATCATATACCATTTTTAGCTTTCGGTGTAAATGGAGACAAAAGAGCAATTTTGATGCTAACGGAATTTAAACCTAGGTAATGAGCACAACCTCTCATGACTTTACCAACTATGTTAATTGACAACTGCATTTACAATTTTTAATTAACAATTTACTTATTTCACTATATATGACCTATGGATAGTCTCTTTACTTCTTTAGTAATAAGACGAAAGACAACTAATTGCGAAAATGCAAAACCAATATATATATACAACTAAACGTATTAAATGAATACTTAAACCGGTTTAACAATATAATCTTATACAATAATTTGTAAGTAAGATTATTATTTTTAGCATGTATGGCATCTAATTTCAATTTGAAATATCTAGTTTTGTAAGCTCATGCGTGATCGTATTTATAAATGTTATCAGACATTAAAAAAAAGTTGGAATGTATTTCATTTTTCCAAGGAGTAAGGATAATGCTATTTTCAGGAGTGAAATTACTAATTCACGCAGCCTTATACCACACACATAAGACGTTCCAAGCGTAAAGAGTAATTAAAGAGAATAAATGTTGGATTATGAACTCTTACAATCGCCGAATATGCTCTGGAATCGCAACAAATTGAGCAAGAACTTCTTCAACCCTATACCACAACAATTTTTCCATGTGACGAATTGATCGAGTAGAAATTTGCATATGAATTTTGCAGGAAATTAACTAAATGTATTAATGCATTAACGCACGTAAATGTATTCCCTTTAGTCAGTCAAGGTGTTTACGACAAAGAATACCTTTTGTCACCGAAGAAATAACTAAGACGACCAGAAGGCGAAAATGATATAAATACACAATCGACGCCACACACTACAAACAACTCTAATGCTTTCTTAATAAGTCCATTTCTTCGCTTAGCAAAGGATAATTGCCTACTTAGTTCGTCATCAATGCGTGTTAATTCTACTCTCCTTACCATGATTTCAGACAATTTTACAATTTAGGGAAATAATAATACAATTGAGAAATAAAAGTTAAGAAATAGGTACAATTTGATCATTTATAATACATAATATGGTATTGGGGTGGGGAAACTACATTGGTGTTTTCAACTTGATTTATTGCAATTATATAAAAGCAATCCGTACAAGATTTCCCTTGCAATAAATATATTACTAATTTTTATAATTTATTAGCAAAATGGTGTTTAATTTCCTAGCATTTAGGAACTACTTTGGTTTAATCCTATCAGATTTGATTTTGGCAATGGAAAATCATCAATTATGGTATTTTAGCCAAAAAGATCTTTTAGTGTCTGGAAGCAGAAGTGATTCTGTTTGACCAGGTATTAGTGTGATATAGTGGATCATGAAGAATTTTTTTTTTTTTCAAATAAATACTCAACAAAAGTTGAATGAGCAAGATTTATCTATGATATCTACAATAGTCAAGTAGGAAAAATAAGCTGCTTTACCCGATAACGTCATCATACATAAATACTGGAATTGTCAACACTCCTAATAACAATACGAATCTAAATGGAATAAAAAAGAAAATTTTAATTCTTCTGGTGTACGAGATACAGCCGGTGTATTACGTCATCATATATACGTCTTAATCCTAGTCAATGAGAGATTAAAAATGTCAAACAATCAGACATGGGGAAAAGGGCGGGTCAGCCCGGCCCGGCCCGGCCCGACCCGGCCATCTGGCTATTATGACCCGGCCCGGCCCGGCCCGTTGCCAGACCCGTTCCAGCCCGCCCCTCCCCCCTGGCCGGGCCCGGGTCCATGATTATTAGCCCGGCCCGCTCCCCAGCCCGCTCCCCAGCCCGCCCTCCTGGCCGGCCCGGCCCGGCCCGGCCTTGGCCCGCCCCACCCAAATATAGCTGTTGGAGTTGAGTCCCAACGGCTATATGCCATTTTTCTTATTTTTTTAATTTTTTTTTTGTTTTTTCCCTACTTAATTTCCTATAAATACCCCCTAATTCTAACACTAATCCTCACACTTTCTCACTTCTCTATCTATTCTATTCTACATTTTTACATATATCAATTTTCAAGTTTTTATAATAGTTACAATATAATTTTAATACTTACTATTATATAAAAATATAAAAATTATAATTATATAAAAAATGGAAGAGGGAAGAGATTATACTCCGGAAGAATTTGAAGCCATGTTTGCGTCTCAAGAGGGTAATAAATTTTTTTTTCAATTAGTGTTATTATTATATTTCAATTTCGATTTTTAATTAGTGTTTAATACCAATTGTTGATGATATGAAAACAAAATGAGTAAAATATTTTACTTCTTTTCCATATATATATGGCGTAGCTTCCTTATTAGATCCATGTGTTAAACAAATAGGTTTAACTAATAGTTTACTCTTTTATTATGAAATGCTTAATATTATCGACTTTGATGTTGAAATATATGTCCAAAAATGTATTGATGTTTTACGTGAATTATGTAAGATTTATGCTAAGGATAAGGGGGAGTCTTCTTCTAGTAGTTCCGTAACTACAAAAAGCGCTCGTTTCGACGACCAACTTCATTCTATTTTATTTCGGAGAACCCAATCCTCATCGTCCTCCACTTCTACTCTCGCTACAAAAGAACTTGACGATTATTTAACGCATGGGGTTGATACTAATGATACGGATTTCAACATCCTTCTTTGGTGGAAAGCCCGTTCCATCCAATTCCCCTTACTATCAAAAATAGCTAGAGATGTGCTTGTTGTTCCCGCTTCTACGGTTGCGTCGGAATCCGCTTTTAGTGCAGGTGGAAGAGTTCTAGATGATAAAAGATCTCGTTTGGCTCCCCCAACCGTAAAGATGTGTGTGTGCAAAAGAGATTGGGATCTAGCCAAGATAAGACGTCAAGGGGCAAAGGAGTTCGACCCATTAGAAGCCGACGAGATAGTGGCTACCGATGCATCATCCGGGAACTAAAGATACACCTCCAATCCATAAAAAGGTAAGTCGGGTAAGTAAAGAACTACGTCGGCTTTGATTCTTTCGAGATACGTAGGCACCTTAATAATTATAATTTTTTTACTTAATATCAAATTAAATTAATTTGGTATTATTTGAAAGAGTTATATTCATTTTGATCAAGCCCTTTTTAAAAAAAAATTAAAAACCCATTATGTCTTTTATATTTTGTCTCTTACATTGTGTTCTTTATAGTATGTATTTTATAGTTTGTCTCTCCACGTCATGTAATATTTCAATTCGTAGTCATTTAATATGTAAGTCGTTTCTATTATGAAGGAAATGAGGAATGTATGCCATTTTAATTATGTAAGATTGTAAGTTACTAATTATTTAATTATCGTATTATGTAAGTCATGAGTATGTAAGGCGATTCTATTATGGAGGAATGTAAACCATTTTAATTATGTAAGCTACCAATTATCGTATTATTTTTTTTCTTTTCTCCACATTTAAGTTCAAAAAAAAAAAAAAAATCGAACTACTCTACTCGGCCCGGCCCGGCCCGGCCCTGAATAAACCCGCCCACCCCAACCCCACGGGCCAGGCCCGGGTCAACACTCAAAGAGCCCGGCCCGGCCCGGCTCAGCCCGCCCTCCCCAACGGGCCTGGCCCGGGTCAGACCAGGTGAACCCGGCCCGCCACCGGGTCAGCCCGGCCCGGCCCGAACCCGGCCCGGTACCATGACTACAAACAATACTCCCTCTATACAATTCCACACTACACATTTCTTTTTTCACGTTTGCCAACGCGCGTTTTGCGTCGTAAATATAGTTCGCTACATATTTGCAAAAATTATACGAGTTAGATATTTTTAATATACTCCTAAAGACGAATCAAACTAGATCCCACGTGAATATATTTTCTCTTATGTATTAACCGGAAATTGAAAGATTCTTCTTACTTTTGAATAGGGTCAAAAAGAGAAATGTGTAGTGTGGAGTTGAATGGAGGGAGTAATTAATAACAAGGCAAAATCTTAATGGAATATAAAACGGTTAGTAACTTATTATGTAAAAATGGTTTCGAAATTGAAACTTTTCAATGGTGTCATCACATTTTTAATTTCAAATAGCTCATTTATCATCATAGGATCAATTTATAATCCGTCCACATTTTTATACTCTAGTTTCAAAACCTGCTAGAATTGTATTTTGGTGTAAACTCTTATTGTATTTCTCATTAATCGTTTGGCTTATTAAATAGTACAATGAAGTGCTGTAAACCAATATTAACCTAAGGGCCGAATCCGGCCCAATACTCCCCCTCAAACTGAAGCATGGAGATCAAGAATGTCCAGTTTGCGAAGGAGAAAATGAAACTGGGAAGATGCAAGGGACTTAGTAAAAATATCAGCCAACTGGAAATTCGTGGCAACATATGACGGACGAACTAGACCATCTGAAACAGCATCCCGGATGAAGTGGCAGTCCACTTCGATATGCTTAGTTCTCTCATGAAACACCGGATTTTGAGCAAGCTGGAGGGCGGATTTATTATCACAAAAAATCGACATAGGCTTTGGAAGTTCAACCCCAAGACTAGAAAAAAAACCCATCAGCCACTTCATTTCACAAAGGATGGAAGCCATTGACCAATATTCGGCCTCAGTCGAAGAACGGGACACGGTCGGCTGTTTTTTAGTCTTCCAAGAAATTGGGGAATGACCAATGAAGACAATCCAACCCGAGATGGGCCGGCGAGTTTCGGGACAAGTTGCATAATCGGAATCGCACCATCCGGAAATTGTAAGAGAACTATCTGAACGAAGCAAAATACCTTGACCCGGAGTGCCCTTGAGATAACGCACCACCCGAAGGGCAGCATCCATGTGCTCCTTGCGTGGTTGATGCAAGAATTGAGCCAAAATATGAACGACATATGAAAGATCGGGTCGTGTGACAACAAGATAAACAAGACGTCCAACCAGTCGTCGATAAGGTTCGACATCCGCAAGTACTTCACCAGACGCGGCACCCAATTGATGATTTAATTCAATAGAAGTGGTGCTGGGTTTGGAACCTAAGAGCCCTGTTTCGGAAACAATATCCAAAGCATATTTACGTTGACAAAGATATAGACCTTCCGAGTTACGTGCAACCTCGATGCCCAAAAAATATTTCAACATACCCAAATCATTCATATGGAAACATTTGCTCAAATAAGCTTTAAAGACGGAAATGGAAGCGGCATTATTCCCGGCAATGACAAGGTCGTCAACGTAAATTAGAACATGAAGACATACCTCACCCTTAGAATAGCTGAATAATGAATAATCCGAGTGGGATTGGATAAAGCCATAGTCACGAAGGGCGGAAGCCAACTTAGCAAACCAACAACGCGGAGCTTGACGAAGGCCATATAAAGATTTGAGCAGTCGACAAACCTTACCTTCCTTTCCCTTGCCAAAACCAGGTGGTAACTTCATAAATACTTCCTCCGATAAATCGCCATGTAAGAAATCATTATGAACATCCATTTGGTGTAGCTCCCAATTCTTGCTAGCAGCAATCGTTAGTAAGGTACGCACTGTCACCATCTTAACGACAGGGGCAAATGTTTCACCGTAATCAATACCGTCAATTTGATGATTTCCAAATATGACCAACCGTGCTTTATAGCGCTCAATGCTCTCGTCAGATTTATGCTTAATTTTGTAAACCCAACGGCAACCCAAGGCCTTCTTATTCGGAGGTAAGGTGGTCAACTCCCAAGTACCATTTTCCTCAAGAGCGGTAATTTCATCCTGCATAGCCTTATCCCAGCGGGGATCGGTCATAGCCATTTTAAAATTGGTAGGCTCGACATTAGTGGTAATTGCTGCAAGAAACTTGTTATGACGAGATGAAAATTTCCGACAAGTAAGATAATTGGCAAGAGCATAAGGAGTACCTGAAGAAGAGGAAGTCGGTGAGTCGGGTGGCGTGACAGGAGGTGTATCAGTAGTACTCAACACATAATCACTCAAGTGTGGTGGTGGCCGTTTTAGTCTTTGGCCACGACCGAGCACCTCAGCCGCAGACCCATTATCCGTATGCGACGGGCCTGCTTCTTCAACACCCTCGGCAGTTGACTCATCCGGGTCCCCTGTCTCCCCCTCAAGTACCAACGGTACCCCACACTCCCTCCCATGAACAGCCTGCCCATCACGGACAGGAGAGGCAGAGGACGGGCTACTAGACGGAGCGTATGGGAAAGAATCCTCATAAAAATGAACGTCCTGACTCACAAAAATATCCCGAGTAGCAAGGTCATAAACCCGCCAACCCTTTTTGTTATGCGGGTAACCGAGAAAGATACACTTACGACTTCGTTTGGCAAATTTGTCACCTTTTGTATTTTGATTATGAACGAAACAAAGGCACCCAAAAACACGCAAATTAGCGTAAGACGGAGCTGAACCAAAAAGAAGTTCATAGGGCGTTTTATTGTGAAGAATAGTAGAAGGGGTACGGTTGATTAAATAAGCTGCAGTTAAAATACACTCCCCCCAAAAATTAATTGGTAAATGTCCTTGAAACATAAGAGCGCGAGCGACATTTAAGATATGACGATGTTTTCGCTCGACGCGACCATTTTGTTGAGGTGTCCCGACACAAGAGGTTTGAAACGAAATGCCATTTTGGAAAAAATAAGCAGCCATTTCGTTGAACTCCGTACCATTGTTGGACTGAACGACTTTTACTTGTTTTGAGAATTGTGTGCGAACCATAGCAAGGAAACTAAGGAACATATGGGTGACCTCAGTATTATCGAGTAAGAGAAAGACCCATACGACCCTAGAGCAGTCGTCAACTATAGTTAAAAAATTTTTTGCCCCACAAGACGAAGGCGTACGATAAGTACCCCACAAATCACAATGGATCAAATCAAAGACGGTAGCAGCTTTATTAGAATTCAAAGTAAAACTGTGGCGACATTGTTTTGATAAATGGCAAACATCACAAATATGGTCTAAATTGGAGGAACTAAAATTGCTAACATTCGGAAGAAATTGTAGAACTTTATTAGCAGGATGACCAAGGCGCATATGCCACTTTTCCACCGTGAAATCAGAGCTAATTCGATGCACATCTGCTCGCTCCGCCGCACGCAAATAATACAGCCCGTCACACAACTCACTGACTCCAATCTTCTTCGTCAAAGAACAGTCCTGAATATGGCAAGACAAATTAGTAAAGCTTATAACACACGATGTAGCAACCACTAGTTGAGGCACGGAAAGCAAATTGCAAGTCAAGCTCGGAACAAATAAAACATTATGAAGAATAAGGGAGGAATTAATATGAACCGAGCCTGCCACTGTGGCAGCAACTGTATGACCATTAGGAAGACTAATTGGGCATGACGGGATAGTATGCGACGCTGTTAACCAACGAACATCCCCTGTAACATGATGGGAGGCCCCCGTATCAACTATCCAATCGAGTGACATACCACTTAAGCGATCATGAGACGGAGAAGCAGAAGAAGCAGCCGTCAAAGTATTTGCACGAGCCTGTGACCGTGAGCCACCCTTCTTTGACCGAGCCTTAAGTTCCTCAAGAGTACGTGGGCGATCACCCTACTAATCCGGAAATATTTGAGATTTAAAGAAACAATTGGGTACTTCATGACCGGAGCTACCACAAAACGAGCAAGACAATCGCAGCCGTTCCTGCCGCTCTGCCTCACGCAGAACACGCCAATCAGGTGGGGAGGAGGAAGCAGGTGTACCACGGACAGCATTGGCCATAACCTCAATAGGGTCCGAGATGATCACAGGGCCAACAAGTAACCTTTCTTCCTGTAAAACCGCATGATAAACACGGGTGAGTGTCGGAAGAGGATCAAGAGAGAGTTGATGGTTCCGAATTGTACCATACAGCGACTTTAAATCAGACTGGGGGCTTTCTGGCCTCTCTTCCAGCTGTCAAGCAAACCGGTGTTATTCTTTAACGGTTGCGATTTCTTGGCCCAGTTTTTTTTCTTTTTCTTTTATGCCCAAGTCTTTATTTACCATGGGTAGGGCTGTACAGAATCTCACCCGGACCGGTGAACCGGACCTGCCCGGACCGGAAGGGTCGGACCGGACCGGACCGGTCAGCCTCAGGTCCGGTCTGCGGGTTGAGCAAAGTTGAGAACCGGTCCACCGGTCCTAGCCGGTCTAAACCGGGGTCGACCCGGTGAACCCGGTGGATGGACCGGACGTAATATTTTCCAAATTTACAAATTCCAACTTTCCAAATTCTAATCTTCCAAAATCCAATTAAATCTTTACCTCTTAAACTACCTCCTCATAAATAGGAAATAAAGTAATTATGATTTATTATTTATATTAAACCCTAATCCCTTACTACCTCCACATTCATACATTCATACAAATATACAATCATACCTTCATACGTTTCTTTCTTTTTTTCATCTCCAACCTCTTTATTTGTGAAGAACTTCAACAATATTTATAGGTATTCTTCTTTTGAATTCAATATTAGTATATTTTGGTTATATATTGTTTTCTTGTATGATATAATTACATGAATAATTTGAACTTGGATAATTAGAACTTGAATTCAATATTATGATATATTAGAATTAGTACTGTCAAAGACTCAAAGTGGGTATAACTTATATTAGTGGGTATAGTGTACGGCTGACTAGGGCTGTACCATTATTTTTATTCATACAAATAATATTAGTGGAATAGTGGGTATAGTGTAGACGTGTAGCGGTGTAGACGTGTAGAAGTCTGTTAGTGGGTATAGTGTGCTGTACTGCTGTAGTCTGTAGACTGTAGTGCTGTCAATCTGTCATAGTGTCATACTGTCATGTGTTTGATTAAAATAGAATTGTGCCTACTCCTCTCTTCAGCTCGTCTGAATGGTGGTGATACACTGATTATTACTTAGTGTATCATAAATTATATTACTGTCTGTTAGTGGCTTAGTGGGTAACTGGGTATAGTTTGGCTGATTTTTATTCATACAATCATACGTGTACGGTGTACCATTGATTATTATTATGTAGTGTGTAATGTTTTCTGCGTGTTAGTATCATTATTCATTATCGTAATTCGTAATTAAATAAATTTTGAATTATATTTTGTAGATGGAGAGTACAATACACAAAAGAAGAAGATCTTGCGTCAATTTAGACGGTGATGAAACTCATGTAAGTGATGATGATTATATATCGGAACCTAAAGAGCAATCACGGAATGCTTTGTTACACCCTCGACCTCCAGTTGAAGGGCGTGAATATATCAAAGTTAATAGGAAAGCTGGTTATTGGGTGCATTTTCGTGATTACATGGAACATGGTAAGCGAAGGTCTGAATGTATTTATTGTGAGAATAAAAAATTTGCGTCGGATGGTAATAAAAATGGTTCAAAAAATATAAAAAATCATTGGAACAATTGTCCGGCTAATCCTGATGCCCCTATAAATAAATCAAAAGGGAAACAAACTGAGCTAGTTTTTGATAGATTTGGTAACGACGGGGAAGGTCATCTAAGGGGTTGGACTTTGGATTTGAACAAGGTTAGGGAAGCTGTGGTTTATATGATTGTGGTTGATGAGTTGCCATTTAGGTTTGTTGAAAAACCCGGTTTTACCCGTCTTATGACTGTAACTTGTCCTTCCTTTAAAATTCCATCCCGCGTTACTATTGCTCGAGATGTTTACCAACTTTACTTGGATGAAAAGGCAAAACTAAAAGAGCTGTTTATAAAGTCATGTCAAAGAGTATCATTTACCACTGACACATGGACAAGTATTCAAAAAATCAATTATATGTGTTTAACTGCACACTTTGTTGATAATGATTGGACCTATCATAAGAATATCATTGTCTTTTGCCCGATCTATAGTCATAAGGGTAAAGATATTGCTAATGTTCTTGAGGATTGCTTTAAATCATGGGGGTTGGAGGATAAAGTGTTCACCTTGACAGTTGATAATGCTAGTTCAAACGACACGGCATGTGTAGAATTGAAAAACCTTCTTCAAAGGAAGCAAAACTTAGTCGCTAGAGGGAATTATATGCATGTGAGATGTGCAGCCCACATAATTAACCTTATTGTATGGGATGGGTTGAAAGTGAATAAAAAGTCCATAAATAAGGTAAGGTATGCGGTTAAGTTTGCTTTGAGCTCCCCAAATAGGAAACAATACTTCAAACAATGTGCTCGCAAGTATACAATATGTAAGTTAGAGTTATCTCTTGATTGTCCTACTAGATGGAATTCTACATTTACCATGTTAAACACTGCCTTGAAATATAAGGATGCATTTGGTGATATTGATGTTCCGATTAATCCCCGTGGTGATGACCTTGATTCAAGTGTTGAGTATGTAGATGAATATGGCAATCTAATTGAAGAGACAATTGAAAATTCTGGTTGTCCTAGCGATTATGATTGGCTTGTTGTGGAATAATTAGTAAAATTCTTGGAAGATTTTAAAGTCTTGACAGATGACGTTTCTGGTTCATTGTATGTTTCTAGTAATTCTACTTTTTTCTACATTGCTCGTGTCCTTGAACAATTAAATAAGTGGGGTAAAAGCAATAATGCGGATTTTAGAGTTATGGCATCTACGATGTAGGAGAAATTTGACAAGTATTGGGGGGATGTGGAGAAAATGAATGTGTTACTATATATGGGTGCTATTCTTGATCCCACGGTGAAGTTAGTGGGATTAAAATTTGCTTTCACTCGTATATATGGGGCACCTAAAGATGAGAAGTTGAAAGATGAAGTGTACAAAAAAGCAATTGATCTTTTTGATGAGTATAGGCGATTGTATGGCTCTTCTACTACTCAAAATGACGATTTAGAGTCTACCGTTGGACAAGATGACTTATTAGATTTCAAAAAATCCATTGAAATGCAAGTTCGGCTAAGAGGTAATGGTGGTGGATATTCTAAGTCCGAGTTTGATAGGTATTTGGATGAGATGCCTGGTGAACATGAGCAAGGGTGTCATATATTGACATGGTGGAAATTAAATGGTCATAGGTATCCAATTTTAGCACGCATGGCTCGTGATGTTTTGGGAATGCCTATTTCTACGGTAGCCTCAGAATCCACATTTAGTGCCGGTCGTCGTCACCTCACTCCATTTAGAAGTTCTTTGTCTTCTAAGGTGATCTCTAATTAAATTCTTTCTTACCATTACTTTTATACAACTTATTTTGTGTTAGTCATATCATAATCGTTTTATATTTTATTTATCTTATGTTAATAAAGCTTGTGGAAGCGCTTTTATGTGCCCAAGATTGGATTCGTCCGAGAGACGAAAGTGGACTTAACGTGGAGGACAAGTTGAAAGAATTAGAAAAATTCGAACAAGGTCAGCTACTCATCTTTTATAAGTTATTTTAAATATATATATTAGTATTATTATTACTTATTAGTGTATGTGTATCACTAATTTTTTTAAATAGACTTATTGTTTAGTATTTTAAACTTCTTATTTATTTTGACTAGAGTTGGAGAATACAACAATTGTTGATGGACCATGACGATTTTTCGGACTTTGAAGTCTTCGACGTTGCTTATCATTGAAGATTTGAAGGATCGTAGATCGATCGGATAGTTCTAATTTCTAAAGTTTTTTATTAGATACTTGAATACTTGATTAGTTGAATTAGTTCATTGATTTTGGTATTTTTAAGATTATGAGAGACTGTTTTTAATAAGTTTATATAAGGCGGCAAGGGGCATAAGACGCTATATTATTACGTACACATTTGATTGATGTGTTATTTATATGTACGTAATAATACTCAGTTCACTCAGTTTACTCATAAGACGCTATATTATTACGTACATCGGTACATATAAGTTTACGTAAACTTTACGTACACATTGATTACGTACATATTATTACGTACATAAAGGGCATAAATGTCTTAACATTGATTTGCTCACTCAATGTGAGAATAAAGGGGCAGTTACTTTTGACGAATTCAAATGAAAAAAAATCAAGGGGCAGTTACACATTTGATTGCCGGTCAGGGTTATCATCCGGTTTTGGACCGGACCTAAGGGTCGGTCTCGGTCCGGTCCCCAAGCCCCAAGGTCCGGTCTGCGGGTCAGCAAATCAGAGTCAGCCGGTCCCCGGTCTGAGCCGGTCCGGTCCGGGCAGGGTCGGGTTTGGACCGGTGTACAGCCCTAACCATGGGCTCTGATACCATGCTAGAATTGTATTTTGGTGTAAACTCTTATTGTATTTCTCATTAATCGTTTGGCTTATTAAATAGTACAATGAGGTGCTGTAAACCAATATTAACCTAAGGGCCGAATCCGGCCCAATACAACCGTATTATTTTAATTTTTGTAATATTTTCTTAAAAACTCATTTGCCAACAATAAAAGACATTTTATTTGCAATATCAATCACGAATGGTCTATCTATTCTACCAAACAGGGGCGTAGGCACTAAGGAGCAAGGGGGTAGCAGCCGCTACCCCAAACAAACAAAAATCAGTTAAGGAGTCGATTTTCCGCTACCCCAACTCTGATTAATGAAAGAATAATTATAAGTAAATGCATAATTTCAAAGTAAATAGAATGTGGTCTAATAGTAAAGTACAAGTAATTTTGACAACATGTCTAGAGTTCAATTCTCACTGTCTTCCATCTTTATTGTTTTGATGGGCAATTCTAACCAAATCCATAAATTAAGGTCCCTTATTAAGATAGGTATTTAATAGCTAAATTTTTTCCTCCAATTTATTATTTTTTAAAATATTTCAAATTGATGATGTTCATTATCTTCGAGTACAAGAGAATTAAGTTTTGTATGGATGACGGAGTGTAAAGTACGAATCAAAATTATTGTCGGAAAATAAGGTAAAGATAAGTTGTTTAGTTATAAGGAAAATGAATTTTGAAAAATTATTTTTAAGAAAGTTATATGTGATTACAAAGCGAGAATCATAATAAGTTTTCAAAAATAACATTAAGAATCAAAGTTGAATCATAAAATGAATATTTCTAAGCCATGAAATAACGTCTTTTATGATTGTTAATGGTGATTTTGATTTTTATATGTTGCATTGTGCATTGCTTAACTATTCAAATTTTCAGATAAATATAGGGTTAAGGTATTCGCTACTCCAAACATAAGTTTCTGGCTCCGCCCCTGCTACCAAAAGATAGCTTTGGTGAAAAGAAAATACATTTCCTAATTTGATATAGAGTAATCCATAACGAAAGTCTTATATTTTCAAAACAAAAAAAATAGTTTTTTGATGAAAGATATATTATGACACTGTTGAAGTAAAAGTGTGAGATACGACCAACTAAATTTTAAGTAAAATATTCTTACTTAGATTTTTTTTTAAACATTTATCTGGCACAACCATGCACGGAACTTACATTATTAGACTACTGGATTAGCTCATACAAAATGCACGAGTATATAAATTATACATATAAATAAAATTATAAACATTTATATTTACATTATCGTATTAATTTGATTTTACAATATTATAATTATTTAAATGTACAACATCTTACACAAATGGTTTAAGTTACAAAAAATAATCACTTTAAAATCAATATTAACGAATTATATTAGTCAAACATAAAAGAACAAATATCATATTGTTATGACATTCATTTGTCTAGAGTATAAGAAATGTTATTGAATAGGTGTAACAATCTCAATATTTAGATCTTTTGAAATAATTATATCTAGACCTAACAATATTGACCTAGCCTGAATGACCTGGCCAAACAAGTCAACTCGTACCTGACTAGACACCCGAAATGAGAAGCAAAGTTTGACAAGGAACCTGAATCGATCTGGCCCGAGCTTTTAAAAACCTGATATTATCCCGCTTGAACTGACCGTGGCCTAGTTGACCTAATTATGATGTTTAAAATATATATTTCTTATTAACCTTTTTATGTTAAACTAGTGTAGAACCCGTGCAATACGCGGTATATATAGAGTATTTATTTTGTAGGGTATTATTTAATATTTAAATATTTTAATCGATAGTTCGATGCCTCGTTAATACTTAATATTTCACTTCCTTGTATATTTTTATGAAACAAAAAAAAAAGTTGGAATGGAAAACTAACAAAAGATTATTGAATAAAGTTATGAACCATGTATTTGTATGAAAATACTATTTTTCCATAAAACTACGTATTTCATTTTATAAATTTTGTCCAATTATTTCAATAAATTTTTTGGTCACAAAGCTAATAATAAGTATGTGTCAAGTTATTCTCTAAAGTGATAATTATTACATTAATGAAAAATTTGGCAACTTATAGTTTATTGTTTAATGCCAATTTTATTTTATTATGATGGAAAAATCATAATTTTGAATTTCATTAAGAGATTAGAGTTTAATTATATAAGACTATATTTTAAGGAATAGGAGAATGGTTTATTGAAAGAAAATTTCACTTATTTTCTTATTGAGCTAGATGCTTTTTGGAAGGAAAACTAAGAGAATTTCTTATTCTCTTAGTAAGAGGGGTTGTTTAGTGTCACCGTTTACACATAGCGATAATATTAGTATCGGTAAGATTTTATTTATAATAAACTAATAACTTATCGAACATGCAAAAAATAGTTTTAATATATTCTAACAAAAATAATTGTTTTGAAAGCTATTATATTTTAAAAATAACTTGTATAAACTTAGAATTTATATTGTTTCAATTAAGATGGACAAAACTCAAAGTTTGGAACATTAATCACCATCCTGTCTTCTCTTACCCGAATACTATCTCCTTAGCCCGATCACTTGAGAAAATTAGAGGCAGAAAAATTATTACTTATAATAAGCATCCTAAGAGTAAAATCTTCCAACTGTTACAAAAAACAATGTATGATGTTTCAAATGTTGAAAAGAGTGTATACTAGTCATAGTGTTTCTGATAGACCTGCCAAAATGAAACCGAAACCGAAAAATCGATCAAAAACATCTGAATTGATAACCGATGGAACGTCCAATATTGGTAATCAGAATACTACCCAAAACCTGACTCAATCCAAACTGAACAGAAATTGAATCAATATCAATAATAACTTATTAATACTCGAAGTTGAATATATCTGAACAAATAAAAACCGAACTTATTAACTTAGAATCAAAATTATTTATTTTCTCATAAACAAACTCAAATTTTAGGTGTTTTTGAATTATTCTTTATTTATTGTGTTTTTCTATGGTGTACCCCTCAGTTATTGACTTTTCTATGGTGTACCCCTACAATTTCGAAAATATATGAAATACCCCTGAACTTTCTCAAATATTTCTTCCCTGACCAAACTTAACATTCTGTTACTCTTTTCCGTTAAGGTTTGGTTTGTGGCTAATTAAGTCCAAATTAAGATCTACTAACTTTATTCTACCTCTAAAACCTTCATTCCATCTCCATTTCATCACCTTTAACTTATCTACCTACATAATCTCTTTCTCTACTACTTTGTTTTTTTATCAATATATATATATATGACATTTGTTTCATCTTTTAATTATCCTCAAACTATCATTGTCAACAAAAAAACTGTGGTACTAAATTTCACAGATATTTCATCTTAGTTATTACTCCATTGATAAATGTTTCAATGCTTTACAATGATATTTCTTCAAACACCTTAATGTTGGCGAAGACTACTATTAATTCTTCTCTTAATTTGTACAATAAAGTCAACCAAAATATACATATTTTGGAACATATTTGAAGTAAAATCGATTTGAGGATAATGTCACCTTTGCATATTAGTAGTTGTTAGTTGACAACGACAACCAATAGAGAGCATCAACGAGCATTGACTATGGGTATTAAGAGAAAGTGAGCATGATAATATGAGTAAAGATGATGATTGATTTATAGTTTTTTTTTTTGTGGTTCAATGAATTGATTGGTGGTGGTGTGGTAAAGTAAAAGAGGTTGATAATAGAGAGAGTGAGAGTGGTAACAATGGTGGATGGCGGGAAAAGGAGAAGTAGAAATGCTGAAGATGATTGTTTCTTGTTTGATAAAAGTTGAATAAGGATTAAGGTTAATAAATGTTTCTTTGCAAGGATTAAGGTTACTAAATGATACTTTACACTGATTTAACTGCCACCTCATCATTTAATTAGTTATATTAATGAAATTTTCACATTTGGGCATAGTATGGAGTTACTAATAAAGTTTAGGGGTACATCATATAATTCTAAAAAACGGAGGGCATGAAAGTCAAAAGTTGAGGGGTACACCATAGAAAAACCCTTATTTATTAATGATATTATGAATTATTACATTAAAATTGGAATGTATATGATACATTTACACTAATTTTTTTACCATTAACTCAAAAAGTTATGACCCGAAACCGAACTGAATTGAAATTTACTCACCCGAATGATACCCGACTCAAAATATCACAAAACGATGAAAGTGGCTAACTGAAATGAGCCCAACGAAATCGAATTGAAACCGAAACTAGGTTCAACCCGATTTAGATTGAATCGATTTAACCCAATTCGAAACTGAATCGCGCGAATGACCCGTTTTCCGAGTCTAGTTTATGATGTATGCATTTTCATCATATTAAACCAACTAATATTAATACGATGTGCTAAATAATATATGTATTAGATTATTGGGTTTTGTTCCATGATATTTTAACTTTGCCGATGAGTTAACATTTGTGCTTTCTCATAAAAAAGCACCATGTAATTTATATTCATATTAACATGGCTAAATAATGTCAAAATCTTTCTCTAAAATTGTTTATAAAATAGTTTTCTATGATAAGTGTTGAGTTTTTTTTTTGTTTTTTTTGTTTTTTTATTAAGATACTTTTTTTTATCTGAATAATAAACTTTTGAATAAACCTACTCGTATACTTTAGTAACAATTTTAGAGAACATTAGAAAAACCATTAACTTATGTTTAGGAACAATTGAATATCCTAAAGATGGTTAACAATGATGGAACATATATACTATATTTCAAGAATAATTTTATTTATGTAAATCTCATTATCAATAATTTAAGTTTGGAAATAATGAATTACACTAAATAATTTTGTTTATAGTGAGACAGGACGCATGAGATAAGTAGGCCGGAAAAATGTGGTAATGATTTCCGCTTTATAGATAATTAGATTCCGTTTTGTGAAGTAATTAGGATTTGAATAGAATATAGTAGTTAAAGTCTAGACTAAAAATTTTGGAAGATATATGAGATTAGTGATATCCAGGATAATAATACGTAATTGCTTTTTCATGGACAACTTTTACTCTTTCATGGACATTTTACCACAAAAATTCCATACTTTACCCTTTTGCTAGTAAACAAAAAATAACAAATTCTTTCATGTTCTATCCCTTAAAATTAATCAAATCCTTATTGAATTACTCAATTATAATCATATTCTCATACTCAAATAAATAATTCTTACTTCATGATGCTTTATTTATTCTTTGCATCAAATTATAATTAATAATTATGTAATGGCTATATTAGAGTTAGAAAAATTGGGAATTATGAAATTAGGGTTCATGGGGAAAAGGTGGCTGGAGAGGGGGCTGGTGGTGGCAGTAGGAATCTGGTCGGCATAAGCATTGAAGATGGACGACGGTGGTGGCCTGAAGTAGTCAACCGATCTATTTATATGTGTTTAAGGAGGCGAGAAAAGGAGCAGCGTGATGGTCGTCCGTTAGTGCGGTGGACTAGGGTGGCTAGGGAGGGGCCCGGTGGGATGGTCGTTTCGGCGGAAGCGTCGAAGGTGGGTGACGGTGGTGGCTGAGGTGGTCGGGACATCTATTTGGATGTGTATAAGGAGGCGAGAGAGGTGGTCTGGTTGGGCATCGGTGCGGTGGAATCGTCGGTCTAGGAAGGTGAGAGAAGGCGGTGGCGGTGGACGGTTAGATGTGGAGAAGGGCGGTGGCAGGGGTGGGGGAGAGGTGGCATGATAGTTATCAAATGGGATGGAATAGAGAAAGAAATTTGGGGTTGAAATGAGAGGGGTAAATTGGTCAATTATGTCCATGATTGAGTAAATCATGTCCATGAAAGAGCAATACCCTAATAATAATCCAGAAAAATCAAAAATCAAAATTTCAGTCAAATATTGAAATATTTTCATTGCTTGGGAGAACGATATCCCAAGCCAATTCCCGTATAACTTCGTTAATCCAAACAACTTTTACTATTTTGTATCATTTATGACTATTACCTTTTACGCGCAGTATACCAAAATCTATTCGTTTATGAGAGGACTTGAAGATATTGCATCTAACTAGAAGTTAACTACAATTAATGCAAATCATACTCAAATTTAAAAGACATTAGATCAAATTTAGTGCTTATAACATTGCTAAGAATTAAAAACTAGTGAAAATGCGTATTACAATATTGGAAAATGTAAATAAGGACTTGTTTGGTTTCCCTTTCAATTCATTGTATTTTTAAATTCCCATGAATTACAATATTGTGCACTTGTTTGGTTGCCAATATCATGGAAAGTGGGAATTCCTATGGTAATTAAGTTCCTCCATTATGTAGGAAGTCAATTACCTAAACCCCCCCAGATAAGTGATAATTCCTAGTTCCCACATCAATTCCCACATTAACTTATTTCCCATATGTAAACCAAATAAGTTTTAGGTAATTCACATGAATTTCTATTTCATGTGATATTGAAGTTCATGTGAATTTATATTCCTCTATGGTGTCCAAATGACCCCTAAGTGTTTCTATTCTTTGGCCTTTATATATTGGCCTTTTCCTTACCCTTTTCCACTAGTTTTTAAAATATTGAAAAAATTAAATAAATGTTAAATTATATAGTCGAAAAGGCCAAAAGGGACGCAAATCATAAGTTACACTCGTAATGAGTTGTGTTGTTTGTCCATCTTTTGGTGACTTTGTTATACAGATAAAGGTGTACAAATTGTTTATTTGTGTATGTATGTATGTATATATATATATATATATAAAAGCAATTTGTATGCCTTTATCTGTATAGTAATAAAGTCACCAAAAGATGGACAAAAATAATGAAACAACACAGCTCGACGTAAACCCTTTAAATTGATAACAACATGACTACAAATAAAACCTCTTGAACAAAAAAAATCTAACATAAACAATATCTAGCTTAAGTACCATAAAATACTAAAGCACCTCATACTCTAGGGTAACACCCTCAATAAATCACCTCGTCACATAGATTTACCGAATGGCTCACAGATTGTCACAAGATCATGGATCAGTGGTGCTAAATGACAGTTTTGTTCTTAAAGACGTGTTATATGTTTCGTCATTGACATGTAACTTAATTTCTATACAACAACTCATAGAAGAAAATAATTGTGTTGTGACATTTTACCTTGACTATTGTATTATACAAGACTGATCTACGAGGATGCAGATTGGACTAGGTGAGCACAAAGACAAGGTTTATTACATGAAGGTTGATCGAAAGGAAATAGCAGGAAAAACGATGATTGACATAGACGCTTGACTTTGGCATAGAAGGCTCGGCCACCCATCTAGTAGTATTTTATCTCATTTATCTATATTAGTTGGAACCAATTTGCTTTGGAATTCTAGTCAAGTTTGTGATTTGTGTTGTCGTGCTAAACAAACACGGTCGGTTTTTAAGCTCAATAAAAAAAGAAGTAATATTTTGTTTCGTTTAATTCACTTTCATATTTGGGGACGGTATAGAGTTAATAGTTTGTCGGGTGCACATTATTTCTTAACTATAGTAGATGACTGCAGCATGGGAGTATGGGTCTACCTAATAAAAGATATATGAGAAATTAGTGTCTTAATGAAAAATTTCCTGTAAAATGGTCCACACTCAATTTGGGAAACATGTTAAAATTATTCAAACTGATAAAGGAATAGAGTTGGGACAATGAAAATTATTACAGTGAGTGGGATAGTTTGTCAAACCAGTAAAACTTATACCCCTCAGCATAATGGAAGGATAGAGCGAAATCATAAACATATTTTAAAGAAAGCTCAAGCTTTATGTTTCCAAGCAGACTTGCCACTCAAATTTTGAAGGAGTGCGTTCTTACCGCAACATATTTAATGAATCAAACTCCCATACGCATCCTTGACGGTCAAATCCCTTATGAAGTTACCTATGCTGAAAAGCCTTGTCTCGATAATTTTTGTGTACTTGGCTGTCTTTGTTATGCACAACAAAGATAAACCGAGGGATAAGTTTGACGAGCGAGGGAAATAGTGTTTTCATAGGCTACCCTCACGGTAAAAAAAGCCTGGAAATTATATGACCTCAAGGAAAGAAAGTTCTTATCTCGAGACGTCATATTTTATGAACACATATTTCCTCTTGCTAATGCGTTTAATGTTGCAAATGACACAAGTGACTCAAGAACTAAAGAGCATGTTGTTGCACCTTTTATCGATCTGAATTTCGAGCAAGAAGAATAAAATCGTGATTATTATCATTATGTGGCCATAGAAGACATGAGGAGGGCGGTGGATGACCAGGGAGTAAAGAGTGGTGAGGAGGCAATAAAAACAATGGAACATGTAGGTGTTGCCATTGATGCCGAGGCAGTCTCAAGGGAAAGTGGACGAGGAGCTCGTAAAAAAGTCAAACCATCTTGGAATAAGGACTATGTTTGTAAATCATTTGTGTTATAAACCCCGAGAAAAATGCCCATCCGCCTCAGGCAATGCCCTACAAGAAACGTACTCGTTCGCCAATAGCTAACTACGTCACAACAAATTGTTTTTCTTCTTCTTACAGGGCTTCTTAGCCAAGATCGATGCTATAAGAGAGTCAAACTACTATTTTGATGCCTCGAAAACACCCGAATGGAGGAATGCCAAGGCAATGGAAATCAAAGCTCTTGAGGTGAATGACACCTGGAAAATTGTAGACTTACCAAGAGGAAAAAGACTCATTGGTTGTAAATGGGTTTACATGGTGAAGCATAAAGCGGACGGGTCCATTGTGCGATACAAAGCGAGGTTGGTGGCACAAGGCTTTACACAATTTGAGGTAGTTGATTATCATGAAACGTTTTATCCTATAGCAAAGATGACAAGCGTACGTTGCCTCCTAGCCATAACCGTAGTCAAGAAGTGGTTTATAGCACAATTGGACTTCAATAACGCGTTCCTTCACGGACATTTGAGTGAAGAGGTCTACATGCATGAGACTACCCCAAGGCTTCGAAGCCAAAGGGCCGAACAAGGTGTGCAAATTGCTAAAATCGTTATACGGTTTAAAACAAGCATCACAGAACTTGTTTGCCAAGTTAACTTAGTCATTATTAAAGCAGTATGGTTCAATCAATCTTTGGCCGATTATTCATTATTTACCTACAACAAAGACGATATATTTCTTGCATTTTTTATATATGTTGATGATATGGTTGTTGTGGGGAATAGTGATGGGCCACGTACTTGGCTTAAGTCCTTTCTAGACGCAAAATTTAGGATTAAAGACTTAGGCCGACTCAATTATTTATTTGGGTATAGAAGTCAGCAGTGGTCCGAAGGGTTTATTTCTCATCCAACGTAAGCATCTGATGGATATTATTATCAAAGCGGGAATGGAGGGGGCTACACCAATCGATACCTGTATCCAGCAAAATCACATATTGACCTTGGCTCAAGGGTACATTCTCAAGGACCCTATGAAGTATATAAGGTTGGTGGGACGACTTGTGTATCTGACCATCACACGGCCAGACCTAGTTTATGCAGTACACATACTGTCGCAATTCGTTACCGAACCAAGAAAGAAGCATTGTGATGCAGCCATTTATGTCATACGCTTCATAAAAGGAAACCCCCGGAAAGGGAATAATAATGGATGGTTCATCGTGCTTACAATTGCGTGGATACTTCGACTCGGATCGGACAAGCTGCCCTTTAACTCGACTCTCACTGGTTATTTTTTTGGCGCTAGGAAATATACCCAATTCATGGAAAGCAAAGAAACAAGGTACAGTATCTAGATCGACTAAGGAAGCGGAGTACCGTGCGTTAGCAACATTAACTAGTGAGCTCATTTGGCTAAAAGCCTTTCTTGCTTCGCGTGGAATTAATCATACACGACCTATGCAAGTATTTTGAGATAATAAAGTTGCGCTTTATATTGCAAGAAATCCCGTTTTTCATTACCGAACCAAGCACATAGAGATCGATTGTCATTTCATTCATCATCATTTGCTTGATCAAACTATTTCGACTCACTTCTCATGTAAGAAGTAAGGAACAAATAGCGGACCTATTTACCAAGGCATCACTTAGAGGCGACGTGTCAACGTATTTTCAATTCAAGTTAGGCATTGGTTTACCATGTGCTCCAACTTGAGGGGGAGTGAAAGAATATAAGATCATGTAATCTTCTTTTTATATCATATCTTAGCCATTGTATCATATATTATTTAGTTGCTTAAGTTATAAGAGTATCTTTGACTAGGGTTATTGTGTATTAGTTGTATATATGCATTGTATGCTCACGTTTATTGATCAATAAGAATTAAGATCCATTGCTTTCATATCTCCTCAAATTATCACTCCATTAGTTGAAGAAAGGGTTCCCGTGTTGTGAAAACATATTGTGGATGCCCATAAATCACTTGTATTATTAATGTCCTTCAATGTATTTCATGTAGGATGCTTCTAGACTTGCTCTTCTAGTTTCCTAAGTCCTAACCCCTATTTCTCTTCATTATATACCCCATTGTACTAATGAGAAAGATACATCTTTATCACATTCTCTACATATTATAACACGTTATCAGCACGAGTTTATAACCAATGTCACGAGCTAATTGATGCACTAAAGTTTGGGTTGATATTATCTTAAGGAACGGAAAAGTGGTTATTATAATCTCTGATTCTTAAACTTTGAAATTCTGCCATATTTATTCGTAAGTCACTCTAAATTTTTTTTATAATAATGAGGCTTATGATTATAAGTATCGTACTTTTTCTTATCACGCATTAGTTTCTCGCTTTTCAATAATTTTACAACGTAATTCTATACGATGATAGGATGATATTATTTGATTAAAACATGATACTTAGCTCATTATCACAAGTTTTATGGTTATTAATTTTAAGAGCGTTATCGTTGAAATATCTCGTTTAAATTTCAACACTATATTATCATATACATCATGACAATTATGTTTTAACATTTTAATCAATAAGAATTGAAAAATAATGGGACGTGATATTCTATGCTAAGATTCATTCATTCACATGTTATTATGACAAATTTGGTAGCCATTTTGGTAACGGTATTATTTGGTGTTAAGGAAAATTTAATTGTCAGGTTATACACATCACATGAGTTTGTTAATATATAATCCCATTAAATTAAGATAATACTATTAAATATTTGTTTAGATGATGTGGAATATATCAATGTCGTAATGTTTCCTAGTCAAGTTAATTGGCACTACCAATTGACAACATGTAATGCTTAGAGCATGACAAATAAGAAGAGTGTATATACATATATGACAATAATAGTTATATAAATATTATTCGAGTTTGTATTTTACAAATAATTTCAATTACAACATGTAATTATCCTTAGAGATTTATAACATTTATTTGGAACATTTGAATTTTTGCATAAAATATTACCTTCATGTATAGTCTATATGAGGAGTTATCACAATCAATGCATGGTAGATGAAACTTAAATTTCTTGTGTAAATTCTTGCATCATTACAGTTGTTTGAATTCTAACATTCAATCGAAATATTATAATATTGAGTGCATAAATGAGACTTATATGATGATGTTAAAACAAGGTCTTCATATGTACATAAGCATTTTGGCATGTGTTTTTTTAGAATACTTAAATACAAAATTTAAGATTTAAGACTAACAGCTTTATTAATGAAAAAGTGAAGCCTACGAATAAAATCAACAATTGAATGTTTGTTAAGAGTTTTAGAATAATACTCGTTCGATGACATTCAATATATGCCTTGGATTATATGCATCATGTAAAAAATGTTATATAATTATTCCAATAGATATATACTTGAAGTTTACATGCGAAGAACGTTTTAAAAATGAAAATTGACCTGATTCTATTGAAATAAATTTGAAAATTATAATCAATCGAATATGATGGTGATGATAATACTTTGGCTTACAAAAATGATATTTATGTTGTTGTTTTATTATATGGTATAGGAGATGGTATAAAAATATATATTCAAATTATGTGTATTAGATTTTGGATTTTGAAAATGGAAATACAATAGTTGAATATGGTATAGCTATCTGAAATAAATCACACAACAAGTAAACGTATGATACTAATATACATTTAGTGATTTGATTATTGTGTGAGTATTTTGTACATTTGATGTACGGATTATTTCCATGTACATAATTTTATAACATTATCTCCTCTGTTTGATTCTAAAACCAACATGTATATGAGATAAATATCCCAATATTATGCATCAATGACCAAATTTATATTATGTTATTTGATAGTACATTGAGAAATTAAAATACATATATTTGCAACATATCTGAGGATTGGGATTATTATGGACCCATGGTTATGTATTATAGTAAAATGTTATTCGAAAGATATTATAATGCATTTACGGGGTAGTGGGATATGCAACATATATTATCCCTCGGGTATAAATTATTTGTGCCGATGGAAACACATTTTGAAATAATGGAAATTTGAGAAACAACATGAAATATCGAATGACATTCAAAATCACAAAAAAGATGATAGAAATATCACAAATCTCGTCTAATTGGTTGTACATCATATCCTGAAGCGCAATGAATAGAACATTATATGATGAAAATAAAAAGGATAAAACTACGACGCTAATAGTAGTCGAGAACGTAGGCCATGAATGTTATTGAGATTGATGTGTTTATTTTAAATAAATAAATAGAACTTTTATTCCCACCGGAAGTGAGATGGTAAAGGTATTGACAATTATTGATTGAACGTGAGAATGTGCCCAATATATGTATATAATGGAGTAAATAAAATAAATGGTTTGACCATACAAAGAAGTTACTGAATAATCCATTACCCATGAAGGGTAGACTTGACTTCTAAATTTAAAGGATCATATATATGATAAATTCTATATATTCTTAATATATGAGAATGAAAACGAGTAGTTTGTACAAATTTATGCTTGTTAATATATAAACTGCATTGAAAAGAGACTTGATATAAACATTAGAAGTCAATAATATATTTGCGGACAATTATGCTTGTTGGTCATATATATTATAAACTGCATTGAAAAGAGACTTGATAAAAACATTAGAAGTCAATAATATATTTGCGGACAATTATGCTTGTTGGTCATATGATATATTTACAATAAAATAGATACGCATAGTTTAATAATATAGTTCAATTCCCTGAAAGAATATTGAACAGTCTTGCTTATACATAAGACATCTATTTATGTCTAACGTCACACAATTTTTCTGGTCAGCTGACAATAAATTCATTTAAGTTTATTTTTTTAAAATATAGCTAACCAGAAGATTGGCATGAAGAGTATATTTAACTAATAATGTGACATGTGATAATAAGTAAAATTATCGATAGATAGCCAAATGCATATGAATAGTCCCCTTGAACTATATGCAAATAGAAAATTGATATAAAACTATTAAAAAATGTGACAATTGAGGCCATTCGGGTTCTCATTATACCCGCTTTGATAAACTAGAAGTTTATCTTAGAAATTAGACAATAAAGTGCTGAAAACTCTTTCTTGTTGTTTTTTTAATTTGAGTGAATAGCAAGACGCACAAATGAGATTGGGTATTATTTTTAGAGATCTTATTGATAAAGTTATCCATTATTGATATTGTAGAAGTGGATAAAAGTCCACATAGAAAATTAAATTTCAGTGGCTCGAAGTCCACGTGTGCAATTTTATGAATCACAATTTATTTTCAAATTGATTAAGCGATCTCTCTGGGGAATATTATTTCAGCACATAGAAAACCAAATGCGTAATATTGAACTCCCCGTGTTATGTTCTCATGAAGAGAACCATTGATTAAAGTTATAAAAGATGATATTAGATGTATTCTAAGGTGGATATGAAAATTAATTCCCCTTAAATCTATCTTGAATTGATAGTTTTTACCACCTTAGGGGGGAGAGTGATAGGGAAAAGCTGCTAAAAACATACAAGTAGTGTAGATCCCCAGTTAAACCTGAAGTTCAATTATTATTAAATATGAAATACATCAAATAGAGGTTCAGAAAATAAGAACAATGATTTATAGATATTCATTTAGTTATGATGATGTATTATTACGATAAATACTTACCAGCTTGATCACCCTATCTTTTTGTGATACATTTTAAACATTGAAATCTATGATTTGACTATAGATAGATTTGACCCAATTTGAGGTTTAGTGAGTCATAGCTTGGTCATAGAGAGTATATGTTATGAACATTAAGATTCTTGCGAAGTTGTATAATAACCATACACATGAAGTGTATTGTGAAAGTCATACTCGGTTCACATATTTTATAAGTAAAATGAGGAAAAAAATGGCAAGCATGTGCAATTGGTACTCATAAAGAGTAATGAGACTTGAATGTCCCTAAGTGACAAAGATATATGAATGTTAATAGATGGCCTATACGAAAAAAATAATGGTACCACATATACTTGGTTTTTAGATATCATTGAAAAATACTGATAATATAGAGAAATAGAGAAACTATATTGATATATTTATGGAACCGATACATTTTTCGCGTGAAATTTAATGGACTATATAATGGGGATCTTGTATATGAATATGAAAGTCCATTTCAATTGTCGACACAATTAATAATCAGAAATGAGCTCATACGATCATAGACCTGGAGTCTATCTTGGATCTGAAGTCCATTCATGTCATGAACATAAATTTGAAAACACTGTACAATGTGCATTATCGAGTCATAATTATTTGCATATAGAAAGTAAATTAATCATTTGCATAGTATATTCATATAAATTACATCATTGCATTATTATATAACAAGTAATTTAGAATGTAGGTATATATTAGGGGTGTTCATTCACGGTTCGGTTAACCGAACCGAACCGTTTGTACGGTGAACCGAATATACGGTTCGGCTGCAAGTCGACCCTAAACCGAACCGTTTGATACGGTTAATTTCGGTTCGGTTAACCGAACAAAACGGTTCGGTTTTACGGTTCACCGTGAACCGTTTTAAATTACAATTTACAGCCATTTCACATGGAACCAAAGAGACTTTGTCTACTTGTTGCTATAAAAATAAAAATAAAAAAACATTAAGAATCAAACTCATATTACAAGAAAAAAACCAAAATCAAATCATACAAACTAATACTAAAACAGTAGTACCACTATAATCAAAGAACAATACTTTATAAAGTGAACAACGACGACAACAGAAGGTGCGACGGCGACGGCATCATAAGGGCACGACGACGGCGACGGCAACAGAATGGCACATCGACGGCGATGGCGACAGCAACAGCAACAGAAGGGCGCAACGACGGTGGTGAAAAAATGAACGACGGCGGCGGTGGTGAAGAAATGAACGGCGCCGACGGAGTAGTTTTCATTGGGAGTTGATTAGATTAAGATGAGAAGATAATAAAGAATGAGGGAATGAGAGGCTGTGAGTTGTGAGTTTAGAGAATGAGAGGCTGTGAGTTTAGAGAATTAGGTTTTATGTCTTACTTTTGGGCCTAGCAAGCAATCCAGTCCATCTTTGAACTTATATTAGTAATTCGGTTCGGTTTCGGTTAACCGCGGTTACCAAAAGTCGAACCGAAACCGAACCGGTTTTGGTGGGATTGAAGCGGTTCGGTTCACCGAACCGAATTCGTCTTTCGGTTCGGTGAACTGAACCTAAAAAAAGAGCGGTTTTCGGTTTTTTCGGTTCGGTTATTACGGTTCGGTTAATAATGAACACCCCTAGTATATATCATATGCATGCACATGGTTAATGTTTTTTCCTATAAGGTAAAATGAATTAGTGAAGATATTATGCTCACATAATAGAGAACTCCCAAAGGAGCATATTATAAATTATATCAAATTAATAGTGCAGTTAATTGAGTTTGTGAAGGACTTATCATTAAATTTACGAACTTGTATGTTGTGATTGCGGATATTGAACATCAATGCTCTTGAAGAGCTTATGTAAAATAAGTAAATATTATCTCAACCTCAAGTTTGAGTATCTATGAGAATTAACGTGATTTTATACTTTATGCTAAATATGTAGTAAGATGATTTAGTAAGAAGATAAATTATTTTTCAAATAACTTTTGTTAATAAACGATTTGATTTTCCGGAAGAGAATAAATTCGGGAATGATAGCTACACTCTTTTTTCCTTCGTCTAGGTTTTTATCCCAATGGGTTTTCCTAGCAAGGTTTTTAATGAGGTAGCATTTTGGCACGTTAATACGCTAAAAATATGATCATCATGATTGTTAATTAAATTGGCAATTATTCTAGACATATAATATTATGTCATTATTTGACACGAATATATATTACAAGTGTGACTAATATTTGAGATGAAGTAAGGCTCGAAAGTCATCATGAATGTCTATATCCATATTGCGGGTTTTAAAGAAATAATATATTGAAATTACAAAGAATTTGTACTTATTGAAAGATATCAAGTCTATCAATGGTTCCATTTTAACGATCGAGAAGTTACATCAGAGTATGGGTTTCAAGATATATCAAGTTATATAATCACCAGGGGGAGTAATACGTGTTGTACTCTTCTTCCTTATCCATGGTTTTGTCCCACTAGGTTTTTCATGGAAAGGTTTTAACGAGGCATCATGTTATGCGTGTTTGAAGACCAATGTACTTTTTCCTTCACTAGTGTTTTTCCCACGAGAGTTTTCTATGAAGGTTTTTTATCGAAGCATGTTTCTTCGGGAATGGACATCCAAGGGGGAGTGTTGTGAAAACATATTGTGGATGCCCATAAGTCACTTGTATTATTAATGTCCTTCAATGTATTTCATGTAGGATGCTTCTAGACTTGCTCTTCTAGTTTCCTAAGTCCTAACCCCTATTTCTCTTCATATATATATATATATACCTCATTGTACTAATGAGAAAGATACATCTCTATCACAATCTCTACATATTATAACAACCCGCTATTATTTTCTATATTATTGCTTAGTTTATTAAAGTTAAACTCAACTTGGTTAAAATCCGTTACTATGAAGAAAGGGTGTTGAATGCCTGATATACTACTTATAACACCCGCAAATGTACCCTATTTGTATTTTAAAATATTTTACATATACTTTTCAACGAATTTTAGTTTTAGTCTAGAATTAAATTTCCCGTATCTATTTTAGAATTTCCGAGTTCGTTTTCGGACTTTACGCGAGATTCCGAGTAAGTTACGTCTTAAGGCGCCTATGGGCTTTTTCCCATATTTTTCCACTTACTCCCTTATACTCCCTCAAAACCCTAACTCCCTCATTTCCACTTACTCCTTCTTCTTCACCAAGTAACCACCAAAACCCTAAACTCCATACTTACTCAAACTCATAATCGACACTACTCCTTCGTTACTTGCTCAATTCCGCTAATTTTTGTCTTAATCTTTCTCTCTCATCGTCCTCTATCTTAATTGGTAATAAAATTACCGTATTTCTCACTTTTCAATTTATCCGTCTTTCTCAAAGGTGAATTATATTCATCTTTAGTCGTCTTTGTTTAGGCGGAGACCTCCAAGACCCCGATAAGGATTACTATCTAGTGGAGGAGGACTTAGAAATCGTTTGAAGACGCGTAAAGGTAACGGTAAAGGGTTACTCGATATCATTACGTGTTTTAATATGTTTTCTATGTTAGTAATCGTATTTAGAATAAGATTAGTAATCATAGGAATTGTGTTGTTGATGATAGTTGTTGTTAGTTGATATTTGATAATGAGAATTTATGATTGATGATGATAATTGAAGTTGGTTAATATTTATAAGTGTTGAAGTGATGATTTTCGTGCATATTGACCCCAGCCGGCCGACCGGCAGCTGGTCAGCTGGGCAGTTGGCTATATTTTATTTGTGTTACGTAAAATTTTGGGCATGAATTATGTCTCAGCCGGCCGACCGGCAGCCGGTCAGCCGACCGGCTGAGACATATCCTATGTTTTCCTTCCTTTTCTCAAAGTGATATTGGTCCCAGCCGGGTAGCCGGCAGCCGGTCCCTTTGACCGGCTGGGACACGTTGTATTTTGGTTGGTTTTCAATTGTTACCATTGGTACCAGCCGAGTAGCCAGCAGCCGGTCCCCTTGACAGGCTGTCACACGCTGCCAACCTATTGGTAATTCTTCTTATGTTTTCATTTATAATATTTCCGATTGTTCATTTATCGTATAAATTTACGTAATGACTTTAAATATTAATGTTTCGAATATATGATATTCCATTCGCTTGTATCGCATGTTTTATGACGGTTTTTCATATATCCCACTTTGAGTCGGTTTTACACATGTTACGGTTTGAACACTAATTGTTAAGTGCTTTGTACTCTCATTCCCCGGCTACCTCTTCGTTCGTAAGGCTGGAATGTCGGAACGAGGAGTGTATCCTTACTGCTTAATTGCATGTGTTAGTGGGCATATGACGACGTTGTTGGGAGGCGAACGCTTTGCGTTGATCGACCCGGCCGTCAAATGTTGTATACTTGCGAGGTGGTGTCATTGCATGTAGTGTACCGCTTGTTATGATGCTTGTGCTCTTTTCCGCCTCTTTCGTGAAGGTTCACCGAATTTGGGGTACTCGGCTTCTATGTATGACCGAGTCTTGGATGCGAAATGTCATCGCATGTCGAATCGGAAAATGTGATTCCGAGAGTCTGGCCAGATTTAGACTAGGACCGTATTATGATCGTCGTTCTACCATGAGGAAATTAGTCTACATATACGAAATGTATTGAATCGTGTATGCGTTCAGGGAAATGCTTATCCCGTGGATGCGATTTTAATCATACAGTTTGTACACGGTGTTAGTGCGTGTCATTTACCGTGAGAGATGTTGTCAACGTATTCGTACGTTTGGATGGATGATTATTTGATTGATTATTTGTGATCGTTGGATGACTTGGCATGGTTTGTTTGTCGAGTCTCAATCTTATCAAACTTATGCCGCTAACGGTGAGATGCAAGCCCTAGTGAGTGTATAGTTGCCTAAGAGTGTCTTCCCCGAGTCTATTTATAATCTGATGTGTACAGTTCATATGTCGAGTTTTATCTTATCAAGTGTATGCCACTAAAGGTGAGATGTAAGCCCTAGTGAGTTTACAATTGCCTAAGGGTGTCTTCCCCGAGTTTGTCTATAATCTGATGATTACGGTTTTGTACTTCATGCATCGATATCCTTATATATTGAAATGCCTATTTATCCTTCTCGTACTTCACATGTATATTTATATATGCATGCTTCTACTTTTGTATTTCCGTTTAAGTACGTTTATTGTGATATGGCTGGGAGAACCCGGAGTTACTCCCCACTGACTGTGGCGTTCATGTTTTTCATGGATGAACAGGTTGCTTGCTTGGATGGATTTTGCTTTTTGTATTTTGGGTTCGGGTGTGAGCTAGCGGGCGTTGGCCTGAATGAATCACCTCTAGACGATACTTAACTAGTTGCTAATTACTTTGATACTTGATCACATTTTGAGAGACTTCGTCTCTTGTAGTATATTCTACTTTGGTTTGTAATTATTTGACATTCCTCGTATTTTTATCTTAGCATGAAAAAAGTTTTAAAAACACCGTATTTTCCGCTATATAAATCACATGCTTGTTATGTTTTATTTCCGCATTGTCGAGGGTTGTCACACTACTACTCAGATCATTTAAAACTTTAGGACGGTCAATTGTTCTAGACTCACCATAAAAACACACCAAATATCAAAGCAAGCCATTATATTTCTCGACTAGAAAGATGATGAAATTATTCATTTTCAAAATGCAACACATCCTTGAACCACATTGCCATCCCACTCAAAGTATCCTTGATGGCCCATAACTTCTACACCAACAGTTCGGACAAAATCAGAAGAGCGAAACAATGGGATACATGGTTTGCTTACACTTCATTTTGATTAAAAACATAAAGTCATAATTATTACTACTATAATATGCGATCTAATTTTAGGATTATAGGGTAGAGCGCATCATTGAATCCCCTAAAATTCCAAATGCGTCCGTTCATAGTTTAAAATAAGTGAGTTTTGATGTAAACTTTGTTTTTAAATAATGATTAAAAATAAAAATAAGAAATTATCATTTATGCCGGAATGACATCGCTGCCAATAATGTATCTTAGTGTAATTACATGGGAAGAAAAATAAATTATCCTACAACAAACTGTCATTAGGATTGACGTTTTTTCTGAAGAAGACACATCATTCCCATCCCAATAAGGTGTCTACATTAATTATTCTATCATTTTTTTTGTTTTTTTTTACTATATCTTGTCATTTTTAGTGGCGTTTTTATCGCGTCTTGGGTATATTGAATTGAATCCTACTTGAAAATCATTTTAACAAATACTTTTTATTGCAAACAAAAACGATAATTTTCTACTTTTTGAGTATTGTTTTGAAAAAAGATTCCTAATGTCAAGAAATTTCGATTGATTTTCATTAGCATATTGACTTCTCCTGACTATGTTTCTCCTTTTACAAGCAAATAAACATCTATATATAATATATAATTACATTAAAATGGATGTTGAGCCGCCTTAAAAAACACTTGGCACCACCAAATCTCCTCATAATTCTAAAACTCAATCTTTGTGTAAGATTAGTGAACTTAATAATGACCAAAAATTCATAAATTCATGTATTTAATTGCAAAATAATTAGCAATTACATTTCATCATGCAAATAACAATAAATGATATATACTACTCCTCATTCCATTAAAAATGGTACACAAAAGGTCTAATATGTAGAGTAAATTAAAAGTCTAATAGTTTGTATTAGAAAGTTATTAAGGGTTATCCTACTTCACACCATCTCATCCAATTTTACACCATGATACTTCTGTTACAATATCATTTTAAAAATGGTAATGAGTACAATAAGAAGACGTCTAAACATAGATTGTGCGTGTAAGAAAACCCATTGAATTTTTTTTTTATCTTTTATGGCTTCATAACTTTTATAATGTGTAAGAGGTATAGTTGGTTAATAAGATAATGTGTTTAATTTATTCTTTTTTTGAAGTGTGCACCCCTTTAAAATCATAGATCACATGTTCGATACCAAAGTGTGAAAAAACAAAAATATTTTCTTTTTGAGTTGGAAGTGGCTTTACAAAAAAAACAATCTCATCATTTAAGAGTGTATAGGTGTTTTCTCCTTTTGTTAGTAAAAAAAATTAATTTATTTCTTGTTCATAATATGTAAAGTAGACGTCGATGTAGTTTGATTCATTGAATGATGTATTTCACCTTTTATAGTTTAGAAAAATTTATTGCGTAGATCAAATACAAAAACGAAAAAACGTTGTATAAAACTAAAATACAATTCCATAATTGTTTAAAAGCTACTTACATAAAAAAAATTGACTAAAAAATAGTATTCATGAATTATGTTTAAATGTGTAATCATATATGTTATACATATATTTTAATTGAAAAACTCCTATATGTTACTCTGGTTTATAAAATGTGTTGATAAAAAGATAGTAATCATCACACAAAGTAATATTTGTAATAATTTTGCATGTGTTATCAATGACAATATAATCAAAGTTTCATCTTAAGCGAGTAGTTAAAAATGTATGTTAATATTGAAGAAGCACAAATACACTATCTCAGAGGACCCGCGATTTTCGCGGGTCATAAACCTAGTTATATCAATAATAAGGTACAATATCTTTAAAAACAACTTTTATACTCAATTCTTTTTTTTCCACTTTGTCTTTTTTATTTTTCACGTTTTCTTATGTGTATTGTACACCTTATTTTCCCTTTACTTCTATGCTTTTATATTGTTTATTAATCTTGATATTGTGGCATTTGCAAAGGAAAAGAAATCAAATAAACTATGGAACACCTTTTAGTTGAAAAGTTACAACGGAAATACCTCCATAGACTATATGTCATATCACAACTATCATGTATAGGTCTAGGTCTATACACTTTTTTTGTTTACGGTGGTATTATTTTCTTGAATCTAATTATCTTTGTATTTTTGTAAAAGAAACAAATTAATAGTTTTTTTTTTTACAATTAGAAATGTGTTTTCAAGAATGACATAAATGTAAAATAATATTCAACAAATATTACTTAGTTATATCAATGCCAAATCCACTTGAATTTGAATAATCTATCATAATATCTGCACATATATATCTAGCCCTTTTAGGTAATTGGATTATTTATCTAACTTTCTAATAATCTTGCATTCCAAATCCTCCTTTTTTTAACGTAATTGCTCTTTCATGCACACATTTTACTCTTTCATGAACATTTTACCATAACTTTTCCATACTCTACTCTTTTTCTAAAAAACAAGAAAATTAAATTCTCTCTTTACTCTTCCTTTCAAAATTAATCAAATTCTCAACAAATCACTAAATTATTGATCTTAATTCTTGTTCCATTCATGACTCTAACTTATTGATTGTGCATCGGTTTTATTTGCACCAAATTAATTAGATTAATTAGATTAGGGTTTATGAAATTAGGGATTATGAAAATTGGGGTTTATGGAGAAGGTGTGTCAACTTGCAAGGGAGGCATCCGATGGTGGTCGAACAGTGATGAAGGGCGACAGAGGTTGGCTAAGGTTGATAGGCAGAGAGGTGTGCTGTGACAACCCTCGCGAATGCGGAAATAAAACATAACAAGCATGCGATTTATATAGCGGAAAATACGGTGTTTTTAAAACTTTTTACATGCCAAGATAAAAATACGAGGAATGTCAAATAAATGCAAACTAAAATAATATATACTACAAAGAGACGAAGTCTCTCCAAATGTTATCAGATATCAAAGTTGTTTAGCAACTAGCTAAGAAACGTCTAGGGGTGAATCGTCAAGGCCAACGCCCGCTAGCTCACACCCGAACCCAAAAACACAAGCAAAACCATCCAAGCAACCTGTTCATCCATGAAAACATGAAGCCACAATCAGTGGGGAGTAACTCCGGGTTCTCCCAGCCATATCACAAATAACATACTTAAACGAAAATACATAAGTAGAAGCATACATATATAAATATACATGTGAAATACGAGAAGGATAAATAGGCATTTTAATATATAAAGATATAGGTACATGAGGTACAAATCGGTAACCATCATATTATAGATAGACTCGGGGAAGACACTCTTAGGCTACCATACACTCACTAGGGCTTGCATCTCACCGTTAGCGGCATAAGTTTGATAAGATTGAGACTCGACAAACAAACCATGTCAAGTCATCCAAAGATCACAAATAATCAATCATATAATCATCCATCCAAACGTACGAATACGTTGAAAACCTCTCTCACGGTAAATGACACGCACTAGCACCGTGTACATGGCAAGTATGATTAAAATCGCATCCACGGGATAAACATTTTCCTGAACGCATACACGATTCAACATTTCGTATATGTAGACTAATTTCCTCCTGGTAGGGTGACGATATAAATACCTGATCCTAGTCTAAACCTGGCCAGACTCTCGAAATAACATTTTCCGATTCGACATGCGATAAACATTTCGCATCCAAGACTCGGTCAAACATAGAAGCCGAGTACCCCAAATTCGGTCAATCTTCACGAAAGAGGCGGAAAAGAGCACAACCATCATAACAAGCGGTACGCTACATGCAATGACACCACCTCGCAAGTATACAACATTTGACGGCCGGGTCGATCAACGCAAAGCGTTCGCCTCCCAACAACGTCGTCATATGCCCACTAACACATGCAATTAAGCAGTAAGGATACACTCCTCGTTCCGACATTCCAGCCTTACGAGCGAGGAGGTAGACGGGGGAATGAGAGTTCATAGCACATAACAATTAGTGCTCAAACCATAACATGTGTAAAACCGACTCAAAGGGGGGACATATGAAAAACCGTCACAAAACATGTGATATAAGCATGATATAAATGTAACAATGATAAACATGAAACAATACGTGATTACATAAGCATTAGACCAAGTTTAAGAAGTATAATGAATAAGAAACATAAACCACATCTCAAAACAACAAGTTTGGAAACTATTAAAAACAAGGGTCCACTTCAAACGGTCATAACTAGAGTTCTAGACATGCAAATGCAGAAATTCCAAATGGAGATTATCCTCTTAAGGTTCCAACGGTAGGTCACAAGCCCAAAACAAGTAAGTAACGAAGGAGATATGATCATTTTACGAAAAGGAGTCAGTGCAGTGAGTCCCAGCCGGTCAAGGGGACCGGCGGCCGGGTACCCGGCTGGGAACACTTCTACCCGAGAACAACAACACTTCAACATTGATTTTCAACAACTATCAATAACTACTATCAAATATCAATAATCATCAACAATTATCAACAATTATAAACCAACAATAACCATCATCAACAAACACCAATTCTATGAATACTAATCCTATCCTAAATACGATTACTAACATCAAAACACATTAAAACACGTAATGATATCGAGTAACCCTTCACCGTTACCTTTTTGCGTCTTTAATCGATTTCTAAGCCTTCCTCCACTAGATAGTAATCTTTGTCGGGGTCTTGAAGGTCTCCACCTATAAAAAGACGACAAAAGATGAATATAATTCACCTTTGAGAAAGACGAATAAATTGAAAATGAGAAAGACGGTAATTTTATTACCTTAAAAGGTAGAGGACGATGAGAGCGGAAGATTAAGATGAAAATAAGGAGATTTGAGTGAGTAATGAAGAAGTAGTGAGGAATTTGAGTTGATGCATAAATGGAGTTTTGGGTTTTGGTGGCTTGGTGAGGAAGAAGGAGTAAGTGGAAAAGAATGAGGGAGTTAGGGTTTAAAGGAGGTATAAGGTGAGTAAGTGGAAAATATGGGAAAAATCCCAAAAGCGCCTTAAGGCGTAACTCACACGGAATTTCGAGTAAAGTCCAAATACGAACTCGGATTTGCTAAATTAGACACGAGAAACTAAGTTCTAGACTAAAACTAAAGTTACGCTGAAAAGTATCCGTATAATATGTTTAAATTACAAATAGGGTACATTTGCGGGAGTTACATGTGCCGGTGGTTGGGTTGTTTTGATGTGCAAGGAGGTGCCTGGTGGTCGGATTACACTGTATAGGGAAACGTGGTGGTTGTCGGGTATGCAAGCGAGGGAGAGTGCGTGGGAGAGGTGAGCGAGGGTGGGGAGGGTGGTGAGGAGGAGTGGTCGACAGCTGCGTAGGAAGGGGTCGTTGGGGTGGTGGACGAGTGAGGAAGGGTGGTTTGGGTAGGTAGTTGAGTCGTGGAGGTTGAGGGCTGATGGGTATAATTGCAATGAGAGAAAAATTGGAAAATTAGGTGTTGAAATAGAAGGGGTAAAATGGTCAATTATGTCCATGATTGAGTAAATCATATCCATGAATGAGCATCACCCTTTTTTAATACCACTATATATACCATTTATATTTATTACAATAATCAACCTCTAGAACTTTATTGGTGATATTAATTGTTTCAGAAAATGATATTTGATATAGACTATTAAACACTGCTTTCAAGAATGGATAGTGAAAAAGTGATGCATAAAGACAACACTTTTCAAAAGAGGGTGGATGACTATAATAATTATTTCATTTTGGAGTGACTTTACATTTTCTTTTTTAGTTACCGACACCTAGCATATGGTTTTAGTCGTAGATTCTTTAGAAATTGATGCGTAAATTTAAATTTTCCGTATTACATATATATGGATATCTAAACTCTAACTGTAGAGCTCATTCTTCAGGTAAATAAATGGTACAACTTTATGCGTCACTTCTTAAAATTAGGATCACAACTAAACCTGTCAAAATATGACCCGATCCAAAAAGCAGACCGAAACCCGCCCGAAAATAAACTGGAAATAACCCGCTCTTTTCAACCCGAACTTGTAGACGACCCGACTCGATATCAACCAACACATTTAGGGTCAAGATCCACTAAACCTGTGACCCAACTCGGAATTAGGTAACTTTATTAAAAATTATATTTAAAGCAAAAAAAACTAATATAAAATTATTAAAAAATATATTAAAAATTTTATTTTATTTTTTAAAAAATTATGCTTATATTAATTAAGCATAGTTTTGTCTCATGATTAATTACTCAAATAAATATAGTAACTATTTGTCACGTACATGTAACAGTAGTCGATCCAGTATTTTTTAGAATGTTGTGATATTGAATATGTTAAGAAAAAATGCGTACTCTTACTCATATCATGTATTGAACAAGATAACTTTAAAAATTAAGAACAAAGTGTATGTATAATTAAAATTAAAGAAAATAATCATTTGTAAAAAGGCAATTAAAAAAAATAATCATTTGTAAAAAGGCGTTAATCAAGCCCTTTTATGACCTGAACCCGACCCAAAACCCGTATAAAACCGTTTTTTAGAGACCCGGAGTAGAGACCCTTATTGAACTCGAACTCGAATTGACTGAATCCATAACCCGCCCGTCTAACCCGTTTGACAGGTCTAAGAGCCACATCTAAAGCAGTTTTCTTGTATTTTGATCATGAAGGCTAAAAAATGTCCACAGCCTTAATGAAATTTTGTGTTTAAATAAAGTAAAAAAACAACTATTATTTAATATTCCCTCCATTTGAATCAATAGTAATCTATATATGAAACCTCCCTACAAAAAAAAAGATAATACATATATATTTCTTAATATATTATGTTGACTAGTGTAACAAATACTTTTTTTCCCAAGAAGACTATTTACTAAATGGCCGGATACGAAAGAAAACTTCTATTATAACCCCTTATTTACGACAATTTGAGAAGTTTTATACTAATAAACTTCGTAAAACATATTATCAAAAAACAAATCCTTATACATCACAAGAGATGACATTTTTTACGACAACCTTTTTTTATCCAAGTATATTAAGGTATAAAAATGTTGATTAAACACTTATCACCAGTTTAACTTTTTAGCCGAGATGGTTTGTTACATGATATTAAATCCCGGTGATTTAGGGATCCCAAGTTTAATCCTTAAATGATATGAGGGAGCCTTTACATAGTTTACTACCTCTATATTTTCTCTCTCGCTTGAGCAAACAAAAAAAACTTTCAATTTTATTATTCTTTACCCTCAATATTGGTAGTTCTTTTAAAATCACGTAAAATGAAGAATGCTACAAAGTAATTAGTTTGTTACAAATTATGACATAATAAAATAATGTTAATTGAGCATATAATTTAGTTTTTTTTTAAAAAAACTAGAGTATAGCTTATGATTCATATTGCCAATATAAGATTATACTAATAAGTCCTGGTTGATTTTTCTAGCAGCGGGGATTGTTCTTAGTGTTCATGCTACGATCAATAGTCTCTTTGGTGGTTTCCTTAGCCTCACTCGCCTTGTCAAATGCAGTGTCCTTAGCCTTCAGGGCAGTTTCCTTAGTTGATTCCCATGCTTCTTGTGCTGTTTGTTTTGCTTTCTTTGCTACACTATGAGCTGCTTCTCTTGAACTCTCATCCATCTTAACATAAAAAAATATATCACGTGACGCATATAATTGAATATAAGAATGTTGTTGATGACCAACATTATAATTATAGGTATGGCTAAGTTTAAAAATATTTTCTTTTAAAAAAGTTATTTTTCTTTGTATGAACGGCCACTTATTACCCTTAATTTGCTAACTTAAAACAATATGCATGATATGAAAAATGAAAGATTGATACATCTGATGGGGTATTAATTTCGTACATCTTCAGCCGTGGAAGCTGCCTTATTTTTCAAATTTTCTCCGGTTCTTAATGCCTCGTTGAGTCCTCTTTTAGCTGCGTTTGTCACATCTTGATGCGAGTGAGATCCTGATCCCTAATCATACAAAATTCATATTTTGTTAGTATCTAGAGAAATGTAGACTTATATAGCTCAATTTGTTTCTCAACATATTCAAGCCATATTTCAAAGCTTTTAAATAGTTAATTAAAATACATAATGAATCAATTATAAGCACAACCAAATTACGTCGTACTCACTCACAAACAGATTATATATAATGACACCCAAAGATGCTGCATATAAATTGCTACAATAAACAAATATAAAAATGACAACAATATATACTTGTTGAATTGTTAAATTAATTAAGCTAACTCACATGTCTAACATAAGTTTGACCCACTAGTCAAGTTTAGAAATAAGCAAATGGGGTAAATCACTACACAATATATATTTTAAGAGCATACCGCTTGAGCATATTGTCGTGCAATGACTTGAAAAACATTAGAAACATATGCGCTTCTTTTAGCAACATTTGATCCCAACTGTCCAACTTTTGGGATAAAATAAGAGAGAGTTTGAATTGTCATTTTAATATTAATTCTTTAGATTTAGTGATTATAAATTTTTATGTGCAAGAGATTTTTATATTTAGCCTTTGATATTTATATGAGTAGAAGAAGAAGAATGAGCTACTACTATTCATGCCAAGTGGCAACTAAAGAATGACTCGAAAATGTGACCATTAGAATTGTTTAAGAGAAAAGACTTGGTGAGTATATGTGTAGCAATAAAGTGATAAAGTGATGCATGATCCTAATTCAAAGGAGTTATTCGTGGTTATTATTTGATTCTTTTTTTAGATGAAAAAAGAAAGTTTTGTTTTGCGTTTTTATATTTTTTAGAAGATCTACTCAAGTCTAGGTTGCTTATTTGTGACAAGTACCTTGTTTGTTTAGCAAAAAAAATATTGGTTTTGTTAATTATATTTAAACTAATTTTGTTGTTAGTAAAACTCACGGAATTATTTATGTTTCACATTTTAAATCACCATTTTTTTACTGTGTATTTGTTTACATCTTGTTTTGCAAACATTGAAGAAGCTATCGTCTTTGTAGATTTTTTTGTTTGATATTGAATTTCATTACACACCCATGTATAAGTGGCTATTTTTATTTGTTACACTTACTTACTTCATACAATACAAAATATATTTCTTGGTTTATGTCTCCTTCCCGAGTTTCACTTAAGTATTTATATATCACAAATTTTTATTTAAGACGGAGGTATCCGTCTTAAGCTTAAGACGGATACCATATTCTCTCACAAAATACCCATCAAGGGTGAGTGGAGAGCACATGGGGGTTGCCCACCTTGTCCCCTCTACCCATTTCCTCTCACAAAATACCCGTTGCAAGATCCGACCCGTCTTAAGCAAGACCTACTGTTTATATATACTTCACTTGTTTTAATCATGTTGACCACTCTCTTCACTCAAAGGCTCATTCTTTACCGCCCCGCATGTTTTTGTTAGTAATTTTTACAGGATTATTTTTATTCGACTTGAGAACAAACTCCTTATCTTTTGTGTCACTCCTTCTCTCTGTGTACTGTATTAGTTTTGAGCTACCTTTATTTGCTTTCTTGTTCCCTCTGTATTCTACTGATCATTTTCTTTGTGATACTATATCATTGTTGATGGCTTTTGTGTGGATCTTAAGCATATTTTGTCAATACTTGCAAAATTTGGGATTAAAGCATATAAGCCAATGTTAAACTATGGAATTGTTTTTACTTTATGTCAATCATTAAAATAAAATATACATTAAAAAATTATTTATGTTATTTACTGAAAGTTTGACATCATATATTGATGAGTTAAGAACGATTAACACTTAAGAAAGACAAGCAAGAACAATTAAGTACGAGGCGACTTGAGAAGCTCAATTGGATTTAAGTTCACGAGTAAGTAACAACTGGTCTGAGTCACAGTATAATAAGAGGCTATGACACAGTCAAGGCAGCTAGATATGCAATGAGTCACAGTATGGAAGACTGTGGCACATACATAATTGCGAGATGAGCAGTAAGTAAATAAGGCAGCGGAATGTGAAAGTAAATGAACAAACAAGACGATGTTTTTAAATTGGTTTAGCTTTTACTCTGGAACCTACGTCGAATGTTATTTTATTGCTTGTTTAGAAATTTACTCAAACTTAGTAAACCCCTTACAATGAAAATAACTTGTCAATCAACCCGGTTGCACTCAAACTTAAAGCTACTCCGCTTCAAGATGTTATGTGTTCTATCTCATAGGTTTGTAGAGTCTTAAACCTCAATCGTTCACTTAATGAACATGGAGATCACAATTAAGACTTAAACACGAGATCATGGAACAAACTTAGATGTCATCGTGCAATGAACTGATACATGAAAATTTACAGCTCTTTTGAAAAACGATTGAAGACTTTAAAACTTATAACGATTTTGCAAATACTTGAAAACAAAGCTTTAAACTCATATATGATTTGCATAGTTTCTCAATAAATGCACTTAAAAGTCTTGGTAATTAATGTCAAAGTGTGAGGCTCTTTATACAGGAAGCGTGTGTAATGGAAGGACCTCTCAACACATCATCCTATCTTTTATCCAATAGGTAATTTGATGAGGAATCATTTTAAAATCTCATGAGTACAATCAGATTTGTGAGCCTTAAGAGAGCTGTCTATTTTTCAGAAAAGCAAGAAGTGTTTCCACAATTGTTATGGGAACCATAATTACTTGGTTATTAATCAAGGGACCATTGATTATTAACAAAGTTAGCTTTTGATCTAGAGGATAAAAGGTAGCTTCTTAATTAAGCAAACCTCTCTTTTTCAAACTTGCAATTTGTTTCACAAATCATTTAGAAATTAGAAATCATTTAGAAAGAGAAATCGAGTTAAATATTTTCACAAATAAAATTATTCGAGAATTTCTCCATTGAGTTGAATCAGAACACAGTGCCGCAGTGACTTGCATCGTTGCATGGTTTTGCAGTCACTTGACAAACTAAGAATGTTACACTATTTCGTTTACAAGATTTGACTTAGGTTAAGGCTTTCTTCATCTTTAATCATCCTTGCATCATTCTTTAGAAATAATTGAAAGCTTCAAATGGTATAAATCATAACTAATAATCAAACAATTAAATGACAATGAAACTAGACATCATCAACCAAGTGTGGTTCTAACACATATAATTTATGAGCATAGAATTATAAAGTTTTCACATAGCCTTTGTCTCACTGCTGTAGTTGAGTATTATGCAATTAATAGCGATGCTTAAATTTTTAAAATTGTCTAATCGGCAAACCGAGGACATGCCATCCGCGCGCGCACTCGCACACGTCGGTCTAAAGCCACATTTTACATAACGTATTGCGTTTGTGGAACAATTCATTTTAACTCGGTTGGTTTTGTCTCGATGAAGGTCTCGAAACGATCAACTATGTGATTGAATGAAGTCGCTAGTCGACACCAATAATGAGGAGCTTGAAAATCGTTGGAATGACTATTTTGCACAAAGTAGCGGTGACATAGAAACTAAAGATAATGACTCGTTCTGTAACACCCTCATTTATCGAGGAGTCTTAGTTAGACCTTCCCAAATAAATAAGGGGGTTACCACATCGGTTGTCCGAGGTAGTACATATCAAAACCACAATCATAAGAGTAATTTAAATAGTTTAATACCAAATGACCTCAAAAATTTGTGGTAAAGTTTGGTGATTTGCGGAATTAATTTTCTATTTATTTAAATATTTCGACTAAAAAACGAGCCAAAATGCCGTATTTTGGTTAAATGATAATTAAAAACAGTTGCATGTTGATTATGGTCATAAAAATTTAAGAAATTCACATATGCATTGTTTACATAATGTATTTGAAATTTTAAAGTTTGATATTATTGCATGTTTATTGTTTTTTATATGATAAAGATCGATTAAATGTGATTATTTTGTTTATAAATATGAAACGAAATTTCCTGGATGATAATATGATCACATGAAGTTCTTATTTACTATGAATGAAGTTAAAGAAATTAGTTTGATGAATTATTTGATGTTTATTGGTTTTATATGATAAAAACCTATAAATGTGATTGTATTTTACTCAAAATTTATTCGAAACTTTTGGGGTTGATTTTTGCAATTTTCATGTTCGTGGAAATATTCCATAACGTAAATTTTTTTTGATTTATAATGGTTATAATTAATTTGGATTTATTTCATAAAAATTGTTATAAAAAAGATGTAATTAGCAAATAAAATAAAATCAAACTAAATAATTATCAAAAAAATTAGCGTGCACTAATTTTTGAGTTCTAAATCACTTTAGACAATTAGTTGAGTTAAATATGATTTAAGTGTTTAATCTTGATTTTTGATGATTAAAGATCGAGAAATTCCAAAAAATCGAGTTAGATTGTGCATGATTGCATAAATGGTTTTACCTAAATGATTGTCATTTATTTAATTATTTAAGCAGATTTTACCTAATATGACCTAGTTATTTTAATCGTTATTACCCATAATTAATTAATAGTTTGTAATAATTATTTAAGCAGGTTTTACCTAAATGGTTTTACCTAAACGATTTGGTTGTAATTAATTGCGCTCTCATATCGCCGGTTTGTAATAATTAATAATTTTTTTAGATCAAATGTATAATAGGAATTGCTATATATTCATTTGTATCTTGTATGTAACTATTTTTTTGTGCAGACCACTGGTTCCCACAAAAGGTGCTAATTTTTGGAAAGGCGTTCCAATTAAGAAGCAAGGGACTAAGGGGTTAGTTTCCATATTTGTAATAATCTAGTTAATTTGATTAGTTAAGTCGCCCTACTAGGATTTTATGTTTTGCATGTTTTAATTTGCTTGCTCGTCATGCCGAAATTGCCGCACATGCATTTTGTTTTCCACTATTGTCAATTCACGGTTATTCACAATTCATCGACTTAGTTCACTTATAGGGAATTAATAACTAAATTGACAAGATATCTCAAATATTTAAAATTGAGATTAACCTTACCAATTAGTAACACCTATGAATCCCTTGTTCATTAAAGCCACGCTCACCCAAGTGTGGTGTTCCCTCTTAACCTTGGGTAAGTAGGGTGATAAGGATTATCACAAGCTAAAGTTGGTTGAACTCAACGGGATATAAATACGGTCTTGTGTTCCGGGACAAGGAGATTGTTGCTTTTAAAATTCGTCGACCAAGAGTTATAGGAGTAGAATTAGTCAAGAGTTAACTTACCGAATTTACATAATTATGAGATGTTTCCCCCAAGCAATGCTCATTTTTATCTAAAAACGGATCTTGCAATCATTTATATATTTTAGTGAGGGGGCATTGTATAAATGCTAAACTTGTTAAAATTATTTTACAAGTAGATTTACCATACAATGAATGTTTATATTTCCTTCTTTTCTTGTAGTAACATAATTCACAATGGCATCATCATCCAATTTCCGCTCCACTATCGAAAGACTCATGGTTGTGCTCCTTGAAAAGAGTTTCTTTGAAGGAAGACGAAAGAAATTTTGTCGAATGAGAACAAACCCTTTGAAGTGCCGCCATATCTGATGGCAAACTTTGCTACTTGGTTGATTCGTCTCCTCCCGAACTCACCACTGGGGCGACGCCGACGGCTAGGACCGCCTTTGAGGATTACCAAAGGGAGTCTTGCAATATCAAGAATGTCCTGATCTTTGTGATGACTTTTTATATTCAACGTTGTTGCATTCACCTTAATGTGTATGAAATATTCACTAAGGTTACCACTATGTTTTCTCAAGCTCCGCGGATCCTCCAATTCAATATGAGACCGCGACACGGTTTTTCGATGCAAAGCTTGAGAGTGTCTAATTGGTTGGTCCCCATGTGCTCAAAATGATTTTGCATGTTAAGACTTTAGAGCGTCTAGAGTGTCGTATTCCGCATGCAAGAGCTTGCGGTAGACCGTGTTATTCACTCCTTGCACAATGGGTTCACCCACTTTAGGGTGAACTACAACATGAACAACATGAAGAAGAGTATTCGATCATGAGCTCCATTTTTTCCTTGTCTAAGCGGAAAAGGATATGAAAGCTAGTGGGAGTGATAAGAAATATGTTCCCTCAACGAGATTGAAGAACAATTTGGGGGTGAGGAAGGGAAAGAGAATGAAGAGGGGCAAGTCGCATGACAAGGGCAAGCCTATTGTGAATAGCAAAGCAAAGCCAAAAGTTGGCAAACATCCAAATGCTCAATGCTATTATTGTAATGGCGAAGGACATTGTAAGAGAAATTGGAGGTAGTTATGTTCTAAATGTTGCTAAATAAGTCTATCATGTACAAAATAAGAAACTCAAACCAGGTGATACAATCTATCTTATCTTTGGCATTGTCGTTTAGGTCACTTAAACGAAAGACACGTAAAGAGACTTGCTTCATCTAAAGTACTCAATACATTTGATTATGAATCTTATGGAGTATGCGAGCCTTGTCTTTTAGGCAAGATGACTCGTGCTCCTTTTACGTAAAAAGGGATCGGACACGAGCAAGTGAAGTATTATGTCTTATTCATACGGATGTGTGGTCCAATGACTCACAATAAGAGGTGGTCACAATTACTTCACTACTTTTTACCGACGATTTAAGTAGATGTGGATATGTCTACTTAATAAAGCATAAGAGTGGAGCCTTTGAAAAGTTCAAAAAAATTTTAACATCAAGTAGAAAGCCAATTGGATAAAAAGATCGAAACCTTACGATCTGATCGTGGTGGTGAATAACTAAATAATGTATTTGATTCCCACCTGAAAGATTGTGGTATAGTATCACAATGGACTCCTCATTACACACCACAATTAAATGGTGTGGCCGAACCGAACTTTATTAGATATGGTTTGGTCTTTGATGAGTCTAACTGAGCTTACTAATTCTTTTTGGGGTTTTGTCATAGTGTAACATCCCGGCCCAAATCATGGGGCGGGCGCGGTCACTCACGGTAGCTTGTCAGGCTATGTACATGACCCACAGATCAATACAAGTCCTTTCCAGCGCATTTCACTCGTGCGCATCCCGTGAATCTTCCTAGGAGGTCACCCATCGTAAGACTACTCTCATTCAAGCACGCTTAATTTTTGAGTTCTTGTACTCGTACCCGTCCTATCACTCGTTGATCTTGTACCTGTACCCGTACCCGTCCTATCACCCTTAAAGTTCTACCCTTACCCGTCCCAACTGGAGGTTAGGTACGTAGTGATATCCGCTTATATGTGCCCAGCTCACATCTGTATGTGTTAAGCAAGACTTACAAAATCACATATTCACACTTATATTCATATTTTTTTCAAGTTGCCTTGCAAATTTCCTTTTCCTTGTAGGATAACAAAAATCTCAGGTGTTCAATTTCACAATTTGTACTTCATTATCCGGGTTACGAAACATCGTCGACGTTTTATAAAACATCGTCGACGTTTTTTGTAAAAAAGACGGTCACTACCCTTCACCCTTCATTCACTCTTTCTTTCTCTCTTTCTCCTAAATACACTCCTTTCCCCCACCACCACCGCGACACCCACCACCTCTGTCAACACTGCCACCGCCGACCTCAGACGACCCACCACCGCTGCAACAAGTATCCCCCTTCCCCCTTGTTCCGACCGCCCTTCCCCTCCCCCTCCTTCTCCCCCCTATCCTATATTGGTTGTCATTTGTTGTTGGTTGTGCGTTGTGTCGACATTGTTGTTGTTACTTGTTCGATATGGAGACCAATTTTTTTTTACAAGATTTAAATGTTTTTAAACGAAAAAAAAAAAAAAAAAAAAAAAAA
>JAIUZE010006435.1:0-15421 GCA_022085475.1 Heliosperma pusillum | reverse complement strand
CTCAAAACCACTATGGAGTTGGATTACATATGTTCCCACTGAAACGGCAGCAACTCTAACTCCATTCCCCACCCGCAGGTCCACATCACCCTTTGCGAGAGTTGTGATGCTTCTTAGGCCCTGCAAATGATTACACAGATGAGAACCACAACCAGTATCTAGTACCCAAGTTCCGAAACTTGCATGGTTAATCTCAATCATATGAATAAAAGATGACGTACCAACAGGAATGACGCGGCCTGATTTTACGTCTTCAGCATACACGGGGCAGTTCCGCCTCTAATGCCCAGACTTATGGCAATGGTGGCACTCCACGATATCTTTGTTCTTTGTCTTGCCTTGTGAGCTACCGCTAGTCTCACCAGGCCCACTCTTGACCTTTCCTGGCTTTTTGAACTTTTGCTTCCCTACAGCTAGGTCAGCTTGAGCCTTGCCCTTACCCCTACCCTTGTTGTTAATCATGAGAACGTCCTGTTTCACGCTCCCACTCAATTTCAGATCACTCTCGTTCTGTACGAGAAGTGAGTGGAGCTGATGAAGACTTTTCTTCATATCATTCATATAGTAATTTGCCCTGAAAAGGGCAAAACCATCATGAAGTGAATGGAGCACACGATCAATAATGATCTTTTCATCGATTTTACAACCAAGAGCCTCCAGCTTCTCGACATTCTCGATCATAGCAAGAATGTGTGGGCTAACCGCTTGGCCCTTCTGGAGTTTCGCTTCAAAGAAGCGACAGGTATACTCATAGCTAACGATCCTCGGAGCTTTCGAGAACTCGTTAGCGAGAGTGGTGAAAATCTTGTTTGCACCCTGGGCTATGAATCGCCTCTGCAAATTGGATTCCATTGAAAAGATGAGTACGTTCTTTATCGCACCCGCCTCCATTACGAAATCACTATAAGCAAATGATTCATTGGCTCCTGCATTGGGGCCTGGGTTAGTGGTAGTGGCTCAGTCAAGTACTTGAGCTTTCCGTCAGCAATGGCAGCATTCCGTAATGCCGCCTCCCAGTCCGCAAAGTTTGACCCATCATTCTTCAGTCGCGTGGACTGATTCATGTTGTCCATAAAGATCTTTAGTCAGGACTCGCGAGCGAGTGTAGCACTTGGCATTGGGTCGTCTGTACGTCCAGCCATTTGTTATTTTAAGCAGTTATATCTGTATATAACGTATTCAAGAAACTGTGAAAAGAAGAAAAATTATGATAAGTTTCATCGTTTTAAAATTAAGTCTTAATGCAAAAACTGTTTAATGCGATGACTCAAGCATTTATACAATTGACCTCCCTCAAGAATTATATAAATGATCCCAAGACTCCATTTCTGTAAATTGATAAGCCAACCTTTTGGCTAATTCTACCTTTAGAATTCTCGGTCGATAAATTTCTGTAAATTCTATCTTATAGTCCATTATAATCCCGAGATATTACTCGTACTATAATGTTGAGATAAAATAGGTCAACACTCACTGCTTACCCAACGTAGAAGGGGTCATATTATGACTTCCGACGAAGAAGGGGTTCATAGAAGTTTTTCCTATAAAGACTAATCTCAATTTTCATTTTAGAGGAAGATCCCATCATCTTAAATTTAATTCATTTTAAGTGAACAAATTCTAGCATTTCGTGAATGATTTAGACTAAGGTGATGGCCCTATGAACGAGTGACATCTGTATGTCTATGATGAAAATTCAAACTATATGAAACATTTTTCATGCATTTTAGGTGGTTTGGTTTAGGCGGAATATGATGCAGTTATTTAACATGTGAATGAAAAACAAAAGAACGGAAAAATACGTAAACTATTACAACGGTCCTAGTGTGGCCTATCTACCAAAATGAACAGTAAATACAAGTTTGGAATCCATCCTTATGGACCCGAGAAGCTTGACTTTGTCTCATCTTGGTCCATGTAGCGGGAGTGAGCATCCGATCTCCGTCTCTAGTCTTCTTAAAATTACATTTAAAAATTACAAAATAAACCTATTTACATTCTAATTCCAAAACATAATTAAAAGAAAAATAAAAGGAGATTCGAGATCTCAAAATTACAACCAAACCATGTTTTCATCATTACGAAAACATGATTAACTAAAGCCACACTAGGTATTACATTTTTCAACCAATTGCAAAAATACGTAAAATAAACCATTCATTCATTCATTCAACAAAAAAAAAACATCAACTATATAAATTAATACTACAAAACATAATTCATTAATTATGTTGATTAATTATCCAAACCACCATTCAAACCGATCAAAATTATGTGACAATTCCTTAATTGCCCACAACAATTTTAATCTTCCATAATCCATTTTTATTTTAAACCTTTTTAAAATAATCGGGTATCATTATTGTGAACCTTTTCACAATAACAAACAAACAAACATTATCTTTATAATGTCAAAAAAAAAAAAAACAAACAAAAATTTTTTTTTTCTCTCTACGGATCACTGTTCACGTGAACAGTACCAGTACAAATTTTTTTTTTTTTAAAAATTTTCCACGGTTTAAACAAAAACAACCGGAAAAACAAATTTAAAAAAAAACATCAAAAAACCTGCTGCTACGGAAAAAAACAGAAATTTTTTTTTTTTTTTTTTTATGAACAGTAGCAGCATACGGATAAAAAAAACGGTGTTGTCAAAATTGCTAGATCGGTACAAAATTCAATATCTAATCGTTATTATATATTGATTCAAACTAGATTATTCAATTTAACCTATTAAAAAGAACATCTAAATCATGATTAAATCGATTATCCTTATATTCATTTAATCACAATCGCTTTGAACATCATTAAAATTGAATCATTACTCAAGAATTATCAATTTAAAACAATGAGACCGAAAACAATAGCAACAACAAAAATCAAAACAATTCCATCTTATTTTAATTCAATGCTTATCAAATTAAAACAACCACAAATTTATTATATTGAATTTTAACCTATTAAAATAACAATATCAATAAATCAACAATGGAAAAAAAAACAAAACCCTAAAAAAAAATCACACGGCTACACAAAAAAAAAATTCCAGCCGTGACAATTTTTTTTTTTCGGTAAAATCAAATTTTTTTTTCTCAAATTTATATTTCATAAAAATGAAAAACATATAATATAATTTTGTAGCCAATAGCTCTGATACCACTTGTGGGAAATAACTGTTTACATCCCCTTAAAATTTAGGATTATAACAAAATTATATAATATGAAATTGCAAGTCATAGATATGAAAACGATACAAATGTAGAGAAAATGAATTAAACCTTTGGTCCTTAGCAAAATCAGCCTAAGAACAGATATCAAAATAGATATCTCCTAATTGTCTCACCCAAGATAGATCGAGATATGCCCTTCTCCTTTGCTAGAAAGATCGATTCAAAGTTACTGTTAACTTTTTAGGTTTTGTATTTAGTGTGTGATGGAGGCACAAGTTGAGAGAGTGAAAATTAGGTTAGAATTTTTCTCTTGTTCCCTTTGTTCTCACGGCAAGCATAGGGTTTTATGAGGAGTTTTGTCTCCTCAAAACCACTACCCATGGACCGAAAAACCCGAGTGTATCTGGACACTTTTTCCGGTCATTTTAGCTTCTAATATAATGTAATACATTATAATCGTCATTAGTCAAAGACCGACATTATAATACATCATTAATTATAAATATCCGTATATTTATAATTTTCCAATTAATTATAACGGTTTATGTTTAATTAGCTTACATTATATACAACAATTAAATATAACATTTTATATTCAATTTACGAATTACAGTTAATTCGTCTCAGCTAAATTTATTTAATCATTATTAAATAATTATATCATCATCACATTGACTAACCTTTTAGTCAAAAACACCGACTAACCTTTTAGTCATTTAATAAGGCATCAATATGATTATTTTCTCAAATAATCACATCTCTCAATCACATCCTTTAGGTGTGACTTTTAGGGACCAGTTGATCACCGCCATCTGTATGACGATAACGTCAAACTTATCTAGCAAGCCAACCGTTATCGATAAACGTTAATCAACTGATTACAATACAAAGTATACCCTGTGAACCTACATAGATTTATTTATGTTATTGCACTAACTGTGGAGGACACTGGCTCCAACAAAATGTTAGCACCACCAAGGATGTACTCCACATCAATAACAAGAGTAAGGGGAAGTTCAAGAAAAGTGCTAGTAAAGGGAAGAAGCCCTCCACCTTTAAGAGAAAAGGTAAAGCTATTGAGAATAGCTCTCCCATGCCCAAAAAGGGTTCCTCCTATGAGGACAAATGCCATTATTGTATGTCCTATCTGTTGGAGCTAGTGTCCTCTAGTTAGTGCAATAACATAAATAAATCTCTGTAGGTTCACAGGGTATACTTTGTATAATAATCAGTTGATTAACGTTTATCAATAACAGTTGGCTTGCTAGATAAGTTTGACGTTATTGTCATACAGATGGCGGTGATCAACTGGTCCCTAAAAGTCACACCTATAGGATGTGTTTGAGAGATGTGATTATTTGAGAAAATAATCATATTGATACCCTATTATATGACTAAAAGGTTAGTCAGTGTAATTGACTAAAAGGTTAGTCAATGTGATGATGAGACGAAAGTTAGCTGAGACGAATTAACTGTAATTCGTAAAATTGAATATAAAAAGTTATATTTAATTATAGTATATAATGTAAGCTAATTAAACATAAATCGTTATAATTAATTGGCAAATTATAAATATACGGATATTTATAATTAATGACGGATTATAATGTCGGTCCATGTAAAACGACGATTATAAGATATTGATGGTCGTTATTTATGTCGTTATAAATCCGATATCAAACAATAATTTATAGGTCCAAAATAAAACTAACTAGGGCAGCTAGTGATAAGTCCGGGCCGATCACAGGAAGGCGTGATGTATCTAATCAGTTTAGGTCGATATTCAATTCTGCTAAGGTGACAGGTTTAACAGGTTGAGAGGTGAGTTTAGAAGGTACGAAATTGAAAACAGTGAATAAATGAAAAAAAATATAAAACGAAGTAAATTCATGAAAATCAGATGAAACGAAGACTAGGGCAGAACGGGTTCACTATGGTGTCAAAGGGATAGGTCGAGCCAAGGTCTAAACAGTCTAATGGGTGAGAAAGTTGCTTGTTCGGCCTCCTAACCACCCCTAGCGACTCTGATAACTGGTTCGGTCTCACAGAAATCACTATCCTATATGTCTACCGATCGGTATAAGGCTATGCCGATTGGTGTCAGGTCTATCTTCCCAATCACTTGGTCAGTCTCAGGGGAAATACACTAAACAAATGATAACCTAGCGTCCTAGGTCAGTCAAACGACAATTAAATCAAACATAGGTTCAGATGCATAAACGGTTTAATTGGAACCCCCCAAATCCCGGATCCACAATAGTTCACCCTAGCCCTAGCATGCAGATTAGCTACTCATGGTGATAGATCTAAGCATATGAACTACTGTATTAGCATAAGACATCATAGCAAAGCGATGTGGAAACAATAAACGAACGAAATAACTAAATGCGAAACAAAGAAACCTGAAATAGGTCTGAATACAAGGCTATGTCGATCGGCAGAAGAGTATCCCGATCGGCGGAAGTACAAAAACGAACGAAAACTTAAAACTAATCGACTAAAATGTAAACAATAATCTAAAATGGAGTTTTTGAGCGGAAACTCGATCCGTGACAAGGGATCTTGCGTCTAGGGAGAGATATCCCCTCACTCTCTTCACTTCCCCTTCATATAGGGTTAGGTTTTCTCTGATTTGGGCCCGATCTCGCGTCCTAGTGGCTTGGGCTTCGATAAGCTCGAGTCCCTTCCCCAACAAAGCGTGCCCCGTGGATTAGAGAGGTAGTTGGACCATCCCTCTAGGCTCCCACCGATTGGTGGATGGGTCTTGACGATAGGTGTGGGCTGGAATTGTCCTGTATAGGTCTTCATTTGATAGTTCAAGGTAGATGTGGGCTCCCAACGATAGGTGGGCTTGTATGAAGTGTCCACAAGGCTTAGGAAGAAGTGGAAAGGGCCACCAGGATGTCTCTGCCGATCGGTCGTAGGCATTGCCGATCGGTGGTAGGCCATTTGGCCCTTGGTCGATCGGTGGAAGTCATTGCCGATCGGAGGCACTGTTAAATTCCTGCACCGCGCACTGAACTTAAAACGTCCGCCATTTCTTCGTTACTTGGCGGATTTTGGCGTTCTTGGTCTCATTACGAAGCTAAGAAAGAGATCTATCTTATCCATTTTGAATCGCCTCAATCACATATCTAGAACTCAATCTATTTCCCTTCAAACTATCCAAAATGCATCCAAAAGCACCCCGAGAAGTCCTAAACCTGCAATTGAGGAACAAAACATACCAAAGTAGCATAGGCGAGGGATATGACATGAAATCGGCTCAAATGAGCTATAAGTAAGACTGAAATGGTGGCGAATAAGTGTGTAAATGTGCATATAAAATATGCACATCAAACTCCCCCAAACCAAACCTTTACTTGTCCTCAAGTAAACATAAACCAAAGCACACTTAATGACCACGGTAAGAGATAACGACTCTGGACACTCCTGCTTTCTGTTCATCCAAACTATGGCTTTCACAAATAGATAAGAACAAGTGCACAAGAGTCGACCTTCAAAACAGGTCTTATACATGCCTAAATTTCAATGTTCTTCATGAATAACGCAAGACCTTGCAAACGAGCTCAAAAGTAGAGACTCAACAAGCACACTCAATAACATGATCCAAGTTCGTAAATAATACTCGTAGTACTAAAAGTTCTCAAGGTATGCTGGGCACAAGGTTGTAATGGGGCTATGTTCAATAGGTGAAAGATGGGTGCGTGCTAACGCGTATGGGAGTGTGGGGCTCAAAAAAACTGGTGGTTGCGCTACCACTAATGAAAAGACCCAGACGACCATAACATTAACCAATACCGATCATAGGCAAAAATTCGAATCTCTTGACATTATCATAACTTCAGTATTTGCACTTCACACAATAGGAATTCACATTTACGTATTGATAGCACCATTTTGGAACTGCTACCTTCACAATAGATCTCAGTACTTCACTTTATTGTTTGGAAACTCAACTTTCGATCACTATTCTTGCTGTATAACTTGCTGTGGAGCTGAATTATTCTCCATATATTCAAATAACAATGAAACAGGCCAAAAACAGGGGGATGCCGATCGGTATACTACCTTCACCGATCGGTGTACTAGGCCACACCGATAGGTATCAGCTCAAAAACTTCAAAAATCAGGCCCTTTTCTTCATTTGACACGTTTTCGTGACATAACTCTCCTATACGCAACCATTACAGTCTGGGTAGGATGTTTTTACGATGTAGTTCATAATTTGTAAGGTTGTAACCAAGGTAGTCAATATAGTCTTGTGAAACGTGGTCAATAAAGAGTGGATCCTACATCTAAAGGGACGAATCAAGGCAATTTGGCTAAGTGGAGTTCAAATTTAAGTGAATGCCCGGTCCGCGGACCTAGGGTGCATACCTTCGGAAACTACAACGAGTCAATATTCACACTTATGAATCAAGCACGAGCATACAGGTTAAGAATTACAGTACGTCATTGAGAAGCATTTCGATACAAAGTAGATTCACATCAAACAAGTCAATTTAGACATGTTAGACTCGTTAATCCAATCTAATCTCAATATGTCATATCATATAAGTTAGGCCACAGTTGAGATGAATTAAGCTAAGTGTATATATCTTCATCGTCGTTTTGCACATCTCAAACCAATACACACACATAAACAGTTCTAAAAAAATTTATTTTCACGTATGAACATGCAACTGCTTATAGTACATATGAATGAAGCACAATGAAGCACACAACCAAAACCCTCCCCCAAACCAAACTCGTCATTGTCCTCAATTGACGAAAATCGGAGCAAAGGTGGTTAAAGGAGAATGGGGAATGCAGGTGAGAGTGAAAGTGGAGAGGGTAGACTTACAGAATGAGTGAGAGTTCCCCCAAACTGGTTCAAAGCAAGGCGGTGAATGGTGAACAGGTCCTCACCATCCCGAGCTATCATCAGCTAGACGGCTCCGTCATTACCTGTAGCATTACAAAACAGGAGGAAAAATGTCTCTCTCGCTCTCATCTCACAAATGTCTTAAAATGTCTCAAAACGAAAGCAAAAATTGTCTAACTATTACAACTGAAATAAGATTGTTCCAAAAACGAAAAGCAAATAACAACGGGTTGCCTCCCGGAAGCGCTGGTTTCAGTTAGGTCCCGCACGACCTTGTTTAGCTTCGGATCAAGTGTAGGGAATGTCATCAGCACATGCCTCTCTTGGCCTCCAAACAGCACGAGCATCCACAGGAGGATGGTTGGGCCATAGTACACTCGGCAGACCGGCAAGGGGCGAATCTCCGTGCCCGGTTGATCTCGGATGGCCTCTCCAATCACGTGAGTCATAAATTCCTGCATCCAAAGGTTGAAAAGTCTCCAAGGTGTCTCCAAAGATGTGAGACGGAGATATAACATTAACAGAACAGGCAGAACTCATAGCATCAACACTAGCAGGAGACAGGGGAAGGTCAGAACTAACAATCTGGGGCAGGGGATGATCATGGAGCTCTGTGGGGGGTGGATGCCGATCGGCAAGGGTGTGAGGCCGATCGGTGGGTACTGCAGACTGACAGGTGAGGTCTCCAAACTGGTAGGTGGGGTCCTTTAATGGCCGGTTCTGGTCTCTAATGATCGAATTGGTCTTTACAACTAAGGGAGAGCGGGGTGTATCATAAGGTTTAAACACTAGAAGTTCACCCCCCACCTTAAAAGTCAAGGTCCTCTTAGCAACATCAATAATAGCACCTGTAGTGTGTAGAAAAGGTCTCCCTAAGATGATAGGGATGTCGGCATTTTCAGGTATGTCTAACACTACGAAATCGACCGGTATGTAAAACCCACCCATCTTAACCGGGACATCCTCAAGTAAACCCAAAGGTCGTGAAGTGGTCCTATCCGCCATTTGGACTGTCATATTCGAGCTCTTGAATTGGGTCAAGCCCATCTTCATAGCTAAGGATAAGGGTAGGACACTCACACTAGCGCCGAGGTCACATAAAGCATTATCTATATTAAGGGCGCCTATGGTACATGGGATGCTGAAACTACCGGGGTCACCTAGTTTAGGTGGAGAATTGCTCAATTGAGGTGCACTACACCTTTCTGTGAGAGCAATTGTCTCTACCTGGGGCAATGCTTTCTTCCGGTTCAAGAGGTCTTTGAGGAACTTGGTGTAAGAAGGTACTTGTAAAACTAGATCAAGAAATGGAATAGTAATATTAAGTTTAGCAAGTACCTCTTTAAATTTTCCAAATTGTTCCTCGAAAGGGGACTTCTGCTTGAGACGCCTCGGGAATGGCAGCTTAACCTCAGTTCCAGCATTTCCAGCTATCAAGTCCTTCTCCAGACCTTCCCCAGAGCTCTCTCCAGCACCTGTTAGACCCCCATGCCGATCGGTGGTGGGGTCCGCCGATCGGTGTAATGCTCCACTTTTGCCCCTGCTTGTTTCTGTTTCATTTTCTGGTTCACCCTTGTCTCTGACTTTCTTCTTTTCAACCCTTGGCATGGAAAGACTGTCATAGCTAACTCCACTCCGAAGATGAATAGCATTAAGAGTGTGAGTCGGGTGGTTGGGTTGTGGAGGCAATTGGCCTTGTTGCCTTTGAGCTTGCGAGGCGGCCAGCTGGGCTATTTGAATCTCCAAATTCTTGATGGCGCTAGACTTTTCTTGGTCACTTTTAGCCACTTGAGCCACTTGAGCAATAAGGTGCTCTTGGCTTTTCAGACCCCCTTGCAACATGCTTCGTAGATCATTCATGTCGGTAAAAGTGGGTGACTTGTAAGGTTGTGGTGACGATGTGGATGCAGCCTTGTTTGGATGTTGATAGGCTGAACTAGAGGTGCTTGTATTTCCCGGTGGAGGGCCTTGATGAAACTGAGCTTGATATGGTTGCTTGTAGGGTTGTTGAAAGCTCTGACCATAAGGAGAGCTTTGCTGATAGTTATGGAATGCAGCAACCTGCTCTTGAGTGCCCTGACATGTGTAGATCGTGTGCCCATATACCCCACATGCATTACAGATCATAGGCAATGGCGAGGACGGCACTCCACCGATCGGTGGGAGGGGTGTGCCGATCGGTGTAATGTTGTCCATCTTCAGACTTGCTAGCTGTGCTGTCAAATCTGCAATTTGTGATGTCACGCTATCCTGGAAAAATGTCTCACCACGCACTGCTGCAACACTAGTGTAGGATGATTGTACATACGATATGCTATGATTAGCCATTTGCTCAATCACATTCCTAGCTTCATCAACCTCCACCGAGTCAAACCTCCCATTTGCTGCGGAGTCGAATATCCTCCTTGAGTCTGTATTGAGAGAGTTGTAGAAAGTCATGGCGATGTACCCCTTAGTAAACTTATGATGAGGGCATTGCCTTTCTAGGCCCTTGAATCTTTCCCATGCGTCATATAGAGACTCATTCACCTTTTGTCTGAACCCAGTGATTTGCATCCTAAGGTTAGCGGTACGCTCCGGAGGGAAGAATTTTCTGTAGAAAGCTAGCACAAGTGTACCCCACGCGTTGCTCTCTGTCACACTAAGAGTTTGCAGCCAAGATGAAGGCTTGTCCTTCAAAGAATGCGGGAACATCATTCGTTTTATTTGGTCTTGGGTCACACCCTCATCGATAATCATTGCGCACAAGTCGCAAAATTTGTTGATGTGACTAGCCGGGTCTTCATTCATCCCTCCTACGAATTGCTCTTTTCGAACCAAGTTGTAAAATGATGGATCTATTTTGAACTTGGTAGCTGTGAGGTTCGGCTTGAGAGTCCCAGTTGGAACTTGAGCAGCCGTAGACAGCCCTTCATCCGAAAGCTTAGGCATGGTCCTTCTTGGTGGTGATGTACGTGGTGTGGATGCGGGTGATGATGAAGATGATGACAATTGCTCACTAATAGTCTCTGCAAGTCTTTGATTCTTGCGCAGGGTCCTTTCTGGTTCAGGATCGAATGAAAGTAGGATCCCAGAACGTCTCCTGTGCATAAAAACTTAGAGAAAACAGTCAGAAAGCAAGGGCACCGATCGGTGGATTAGGTCTGACCGATCGGTGTAGAGGTAAAACTGAACCTAAAGACCCTAAAAAACAATTTGAAACTATTGCCTCCCCGGCAACGGCGCCATTTTGATGCGCAGTTTGTCGTTGGGACTGCTATCAAACAATATTTATAAGCCAACAATACTAGCTAATGAAGCTAGTGGTAAGTCGGGTGTCGAATTCACAGGGAGGACTATTGTTTAAACGGATGTAGGGTGTCTAGTGTTCAATTCTATGGTGTTTACTGTTTTGAGGGGTTGAGTTTAGAGAGAAACAAAATCTAAATGATAAACAAAAGGTCAAGCTTAATAACTAACAAATACTAAATGAAAGGAAATGTAAGATCAATAGAGAAAGAAACTAGGGTGTGTCGGGACTGTCGATATTGAGTCGGGAAATGGATGTCAAGGTAATGCATCGGTCTCGGGTGGTAACTATATTACCTGGTCGGTCTCAACAGCCACCACCTATTTGAATTTGGTCGTCTATGCCTATATTACTTGGTCGGTCTCAATAGGCTTATACTACGGCGTGAGTCAAGAGTCGTCACTATCAACTAACGCGATGAAATAAACAAAGAGGCTATGCAAAACAGTTTAATCAACAAGTCATTGCCCTAATCGATATCGATTCGTCCCTAACCCTAGTGTGGAATTTAGCTACTCATTACGTATCTAAATTTAGGCATGTAAACTACTGTAATGGCGGTAAACATGATAGCAAGGCGATATGAAAACAATAAATTAACGAAATGACTAAATAAGAAACGAAATAAAACTGAATCAGAACCTGAATTAGGGCAAAAACAAGGAGGATGCCGATCGGTATAAAGTTATGCCGATCGGTATAGTGTTGTAAACGGACGAAAACTTCAAACTAATCGACTAAAATGTAAAACAATAATCTAAAATGGTGTTTTAGAGCGGAAGCTCGATCCGTGACAAGGGATCTTGCGTCTAGGGAGAGATACCCACTCACTCTCTTCACTTCTCCTTCATATAGAGCTAGGTTTTCTCTTTTGGGCTTCGATGTTTCTTCTGAGTGACTTGGGCTTCGGAAAGCTTCGGTCCCGTTGCTCAATTTGCACAGTAGATTAGAGAGGTAGAAAACGAAAGTGGGCTTGTCCTGGCCGATCGGTGGATTGGTCTTGACAATAGGTGTGGGCTTGAATTGTCCTCTATAGGTCTTCATTTGATAGTTCAAGGTAGATGTGGGCTCCCACCGATAGGTGGGCTTGTATGAAGTGTCCACAAGGCTTAGGAAGAAGTGGAAAGGGCCCCCAGGATGTCTCTGACGATCGGTGGTAGGCCATTTGGCCCTTGGACGATCGGTGGGAGGCATTGCCGATCGGTGGTAGGCCATTTGGCCCTTGGACGATCGGTGGGAGGCATTGCCGATCGGTGGTAGGCCATTTGGCCCTTGGACGATCGGTGGGAGGCATTGTCGATCGGTGGTAGGCCATTTGGCCCTTGGTTGATCGGTGGGAGGCATTGCCGATCGGTGGCACTGTTAAATTCCTGCACCGCGCACTGAACTTAAAACGTCCGCCATTTCTTCGTTACTTGGCGGATTTTGGCGTTCTTGGTCTCATTCCGAAGCTAAGAAAGAGATCTATCTTATCTATTTTGAATCGCCTCAATCACATATATAGAACTCAATCTATTTCCCTTCAAACTATCCAAAATGCATCCAAAAGCACCCCGAGAAGTCCTAAACCTGCAATTGAGGAACAAAACATACCAAAGTAGCATAGGCGAGGGATATGCCATGAAATCGGCTCAAATGAGCTATAGGTAAGACTGAAATGGGGGCGAATAAGTGTGTAAATGTGCATATAAAATATGCACATCAATATTACATCTTAAAATTTAGACAATTCAAAATGAGACCAAGCTTCCATAGGTCTTCAATCATGGGTAGCTACCTTAGCTTCGCTTGAAGAGCTTTCTTAGGCTTGCTTGTCATTGCCTTTATCCTTACTAGGATGCCCTAATTACAATTAAATAGGGTAAGAATCACAACTCGTATCTGTATACCAAAGTTGAGATCGTAACATAAACCTACTGGAACAATCTTTCCAGTTTTAAGATCTCCAAGATACTTAGAGGAATTCCTCTTCCAATGCCCTACGCCATTACAATAATGGCATTTTTTTTCATTGGAGGCACCCTTCTTTGGCATGGGAGAGCTATTCTCAATAGCTTTACCTTTTCCCTTGAAGGTGGAGGGCTTCTTCCCTTTACCACCACCTTTCTTGAACTTCCCCTTACTCTTATTATTAATATGGAGTACATCCTTGGAGGTGCTAACATTTAGCCGCATGTCTCTCTCAGTTTGCACAAGCATCTTATGTAATTCATGAAGAGAGGTTTTCATGTTTTGCATATTTAAGTTTACCCTAAACTGCACATAAGCCTTGATTTTCCGCAAGGAATGAAGTACTCTATCAATAACGAGTTGTTCGGGAATGTCAACCCCTTGCAATTTGAGAGTCTCGACATGCTCAATCAATTTGAGTACATGAGGGCTAACCTTTTGGCCCTCTTTAAGATTCATGTCAAAAAACGCGGAAGCCGTCTCATATTGAATGATTCTAGGAGCTTGTGAAAACATGGTCACAAGCTTGGCATAGGTCTCATAGGTCGTGCTCAACTTTATGGCACTTCTTTGGAGATCGGCCTCCATAGAGAAGATCAAAACATTTTTGATTGCGGCGGCTTCCTTTTGGTAAGCCTCATAGGCTCGCCTTGCGGCGACGGTTGACCTTTGATTAGGTGTTTCGGGAGAGGCTTCGGTAAGATAACGAAGCTTGTCGTCTCCCTCCGTGGCCAAACAGAGTTGCATATCCCAATCGGTAAAATTAGCGCCATTCTTATCTAACTTGCATCGATCCATGAAAGATCGAAGCCATGAGACATTCGTGAGAATTGGAGCATAGGTGGTGGTGGATGAATTAGCATTTGCCATTACGAATATACAATATTAACTACAAATGTTTTTAGACATAAAGGAAATGTCAACATTTATCATTTTAAATATACTTGTAAACATTTTAAACAAGTTTAGCATTTAAATAGTGACCTCCACCCACCCAACTATTATAAATGATTCCGAGATCCAAATACATATCAACTTTGGCACGGTAAGCCGATTCATCCCTCATTAACATAATTCGGTGGATTAACTCTTTAATCGATTCTACATTAGAACTCTCGGTCGATAATATTACTCTAATATTTATCTTAAGCCCGGAACACATGCGGCTACGGTCGCGAATACTTCCGTTGAGCTCAATCCAAATTTCGAATTAATAACCTTTATTACCCCACTTACCCAACGTAACAAGTTTAGCACCCCGGTGAGCCGAGCCTACTTCCTTGCGAAATTGGGATACATGGGTTCTACATTTGGAAAGGCTTGATCTCAATTATTTATCATGAGAGGTCATGTCAATTTATTATCTATCTCGTTTAAGTGAACTAAATCGAAAAATTAACGATAATTTAATTGACACGGTCGTATACTCGATAAAATATGCATGTCATGTTATGGCGATTTGGCAATGCATGCAAACATATTAAATAAAATGCAAGCATAAAAATAAAATTCCTAGTATGACCTTTCCTAGAATAGAAAATCATATAATCTATTACAAATTCGGAAACCAACTCCTTTGATCCCTGGAACATCATAAGCACGCCTCCCAAGGTCACCGTCTCTCTCTCGGAACTCCTTTCCTTATGGCACCGTGTTTGGGAAACTCCGGTATTACAAATAATTACAAATTATATAATAAAGTTACAATAATTTTCTATTATACATTTGTAAAATAAAATAATACAATAAAAGTTATACGAGAACACAATAAATTATAACCGAATCAATATTCCCTTACATTTCGGGCAATATCGATTAAAACTATGGCCATACTAAGATAAAATTACATAATTCCAAATTACATAAACCAAAATATGAAATTCATAATAAATATGCAGCATTATAATATGTAGAAAACATGCTCATTTCAAATGCCAAATCGCCTTATCTTACGGTTTATATCGTATATAACCCAGTTTTACGGAAATGCGTGATAATAACTTCTTAAAATCGCAAAACAATACTTAAATCATATTTAAGTCCAAGTTAATTATCCCAACTGATTTAGGCCTCAAAAATTAGTCATCACTCAATTTTTGACAAAAATTCAACTTGTTGTTGTATAATTGCTCATAATTAGACTTT